>JAVJIF010016072.1:0-75912 GCA_038442645.1 Agave tequilana
TTCTTTTTCTCCGAGTTCGAGGGAGGAGGGAGCGGACTGATTCATCTTCTGGCTTGAGAAGTCGAGGCATCGCTTGCATTCTGAAGGGAAGCGATCAAGATACCTTTTCACACTCTGAGCTTTTTTGGAAATTAGAGCGGGTGTGGAGAGCTGACGATTAATGATCAGGATCTTGACTTCATGATGAACAAGATCGTGCGGCAGAGATGGATCTGACTGATTTGACAAGCCATAAAATCCATGATATGAACAAACCTTTGGGGGCAGTTAAGATTTGAATAGGAGGCGGTTGGCCTTCTCATCTATAAATAGGGTGGATCTTAGAAGAACTTGTTCACCTCTTATCAAGAATTTCCTGCCCGCAAATTTCTTGCTCTGATAGGTAGCAATGTCGCTCTTCTTATTCATTCGGTAGAGGAAGGAGAGGGAGAGGATGGAGGCAGTGGAGATGGCTACCATGACATGTCGATTCTCGGGATAACTTTGTCATGGCAAATCGGTTTCTCGTGACAAGGTCTTGTTGCCAGGGGAGATCGAGATGGCTCAAGTTTTGACTTGATTTGCTCAGACATCTCTTATCCTGATGGTGAGTGCGGCTGGAGTGAGGACTGTCTCGGGTGGTTATAGAGGTGGATCTTATTCCACCTCCATCCATTTTGTCTTGCAGTCTTCATTGTGGGCCGGATCTCGTGGCTCTCGTCCTGGGAGACTCTTTTCTTAAGACAGGCATGGGAAGGAAGCACGGGTGGGGATGCTTCCTATGAAGCATCCCTACTTCTGAGGCTCTGACCTCTTGTTTGGGACTGGGGATCTATGATGTGATATCATCACATTCTTGCACGTCCTGGAGGGATTCGTCTGGTTGCCTTGGATGCTTTCTGTTCGGGGAAGGAGGTGGTTCCTCATCTAAGAAATCTCTCACTTTTGTGAAGGAAACCTCCCAGGGCTTCCTCGAGATCTGAGAAAGGCAGCGCGAACAATAGGATTGTGCCTGCGTGAAGCATTCCCCGACTGGCGGATCTTTATTTGCTTCAGCATCAGGAGCTTGGTTGACGAGTCTGTACGAATAGGATTGGATTATCTGTATTTCTTTTCAAAAAAACAAACAAAATATGTGATAGATCTCACATTACCCTTGTTAGATGTAATCGAGTATGTATTTGGATGGATGTAATCGAAAAACTTTGTAATAATTACAATAACTTTTTGAAATGGAAGTATTGTTTGAATCTTGCATGGTGATTGTTTTGTTTGGAATTGGATGTCTGCTCGGGGGTTTGCTTTGACTCTGAAATGTCTGGAATTGGCTTGGTGTGTAGTACCCAAGTGGGTGTTCGTCCCAGCGGTGCCAATTTTGTCTCTGAGTAGGAGAAATCTCACTATGGATTTAAACCTCCGAAAGGAAAAAATCCCTACAACGGAGTGGTCTCCAAGAGGGAGAAATCCCTACAATGAAGATGGATTCGCATTTGCCTCCGAGTGGGAAATCCCACCAGCAGAGTTGCGAAGCTGAGCCTTTAAGAGGAGAAATCCCTGCAACAGAGTCTAGTCCCCAAGTGAGAGAAATCCCACAACGGAGTGTCCGGGACATAGGGGAGGCTGTGTTATTGCCTCCGAGTGGGGAAAATCACATCTCGAGGTCAACAGACTGGATTGGTAGTTGTTAGGATGCACATACAAACATGTAATGAGGCATTAATTAAAGTGTTAAAAGCAAAGTGCTAGCAAAACTAGTTGTACGGGCTTAGTTTAAGGATTCATGAGATAGTACGTCGAGGGGATAATCTAAACAAGGAAACCCTTATAATATACCTTAAATCTCATGTCACCATTATCCGAGCATATACAACCCGAGTTGCCCCCAAACAAATCAACCATATTCAAACTTTGAAATCATACCTAAGGTTCTTGTCATCGGGAAAGCATGCCTATGATTCTCGTCCTCGATATAATAATTGGAGTTATGACACATGTAACCATTGTTTTAATATCGGCCGATATACCGGTATATCGGCGGATATACCGGTATTTTATCCAAAACGATACGATAAGTGCAAAAATTTACCGGATATCGTTTTGGACCGATATTGGCCGCTATATCGCCACGTGGCCGATATTCGGCCGATATCCGAGATGAAATATCCGATATATCGGCCTTATAGTTACTTATTTGGATAATAATTATTATTTTTTACTTGAGAGATTGTTTTTTTTTTATTCTATGTTCATATAGTATTTCAATGATGTTTTTATATGATATTTGGATAATAACTTATTTCTTTTAATAATGTCTTATATGCATTTACTATGATATATTAGCCGGTATTAGTATCATATCGCGATATATCACCCGGTATCCGTATCCGGTACATAATTTTGCCACCGGTATATCGCTGATATCCGATATTTAAAACACTGCATGTACCGATACGTCGAAGGGATAATCCAACAAAGAAACCCTCATAGATATACCTAGTTAGCCATAATCCACTTGTACCTGCAAAAATTGGTCTGAAGTAGGAGTATAACCCATCGATAGGTTAGATGCGTCTCTTTCAGATAAAGCCCTTACCTGGTTGACGATCTGGTACCTCCAACGTGGTAGCAAGCCCATCAGCAGAGTTTGTCCTCTCGTGCGGGGGGATATCCCGTCAACAGAGCTGTCTCCCGAGTGGGGCACATCTCATCATCAGAATATGAAAGAAAGCCGGCAGAAGAAAACTACCAGAGGTTCATCCGCCAGTAGTTCAAATGAGGGACCCCGTAACTAGTGTTTGTGCTCCGAGTAGGGGCACATCCCATCAGCTTAACAACAGACCGGGCTCTAAGAGGAGGAAATCCCTCCGCATAGTGGGGGACTTCGAGGGGGGCACATCCCACAACGGAGGGTTTCAGCTCCCGTAGGACTACCAAGAAATGCCCGTAAACATGTCTGCATTAACACTTCCGAGTGCGGCACATCCCATCATGGAGTGTACAGACACGATCCTCCGAGTGGGGCACATCCCAGCAACAGAGAAGTATTTCCGCCTCTGACTGGGAAAATTCCATCATCGGTGTTATGGATGGGACGAATGTTATAACCACCTCCGAGTGGGGGATTCCCATCAACGGGGGGTTTTCTTTGCCGCCTTCAATGGGGGCACATCCCATCATCAAGGTGAATGGCTGGATGTATGTCGAGACTGCTGCTCCGAGCGGGGAATCCCATCAACAGAGGGGGTTCTTGGCCGCCTCTGAGTAGGGCAATCCCCTCAATGTGGCGTGTGAATAGATGGATGTACTGCAAAAAGTAAAGCATTTAATATATTTTATCTCTTAAATGCAATACATAAGGAAAGAAATAGAAGGATGTACACTGAGCAAGGAATTCAGGAAGAGAGTTGACCATCTTGTATTGGACGATCAAATTTTTCTCTCGAGGAGGCTGTGTTTGGCTGTCTGGAAATTGCCTCGAGGGCGAGGACATACTCTCTGAGGAAGCCTTGCGGATTAGTTCCTCCAAGAACCTTCAGAGTGCCCAGCAATGGATGATTTGGTGCCCTTTGCAGTCGTGATAGGAGCAGTACTCCTTCGACCGGGAAGTGAGGGGATTGGTTGGATCGGCTTCGAGCGTCTGACCATGGTTGATCTTTGAAGGTATTGAACACTTCGTTAATCATGAGCTTTAATGGAGTGAAGTGTTATGTAGGCTTGTAGCTTTGGATCGGGCTTGGAGGGAGGATAGAGAGTACCTGCTTCTTGTAGAGAGCTGCCCCCGGAGTCGGTCGGGAGGTGGGTCGGGAGATTCATGAGTAGACTTTGACCTTTCCTCCACCATCGCCTGCCTTCGCAGGATGAATGAAGCCTTCATAACCTCCTCTAGCTGAATGTATGGTTGTGCTCGGAAAGGACATAGTTCATCTTGGTGACGTGCTTAGGAGGTGCTTGTATAGGGGGTGAGCGATCTGCAGCCCACTGATGAATGCGAGTGCAGATACCACCTCACCACAGTTGGAGACTTAATCAGTTGGCTCTGAAAGAAGATATAGGACTTGAGGCTGTCTCCAGGGCTCATCTTGACAGAGAGAAGGTGATGGCTACTCCTCTTGGCTTCTTGGCGAGAGGCTAATGTGTGAGGAAGCCTTGGTGGACCTCCGAGAAGTTGAGAGAGTACGCAGCAGAAAGTAGAACCATAACGATATCACGCCATTCAAACTAGAAGGGAAGGTAAGGCACATTATCGGGTCGTTGCGGGAGTAAAGCAACCATTTTGCTTTGAAAGTATCAGATGTGCTGAATTAGATCGCTCGCTCTTGTGCATCTGTCGAAGGTGGGGAGTCGAGAATTTTCTCGAAAACTCACACTTCTGATGTCTTTGAGAGAATAGAATCGTGGAGGCGGGGTTGGGATTAGATGTTTAGGCAGGTTAGCCTCCATGATCCACTTCTGGATCAGCTCGTCGAGGGCATGGAGACTCAAGGATCTGCTCTGGGGTCATTGTCTCCTGAGTGGTGTTGTTTTGGAGGGTTATGACCAGGGTCGGCTCAACCCTTAGGCAAACGAGACGGTTGCCTAGGGCCCCCAAGATAATGGGGCCCCCAAACGTGGATCATTTAACGCTGGTCCACTGCCTTCAGCAACATCAATCATGTCTTCCCAACACTGTCACCTATTATTTATAATTTATAAAAATAGTAACCCATTTCTTGGAACCCAACACTTGTTTTAATTAGTTGTTACTCATCATAATAACTGAGATATAATAACTGTTATAATTCAAAAACTCAAAAAACGAAGACTGAACTTTGAGAGCACATAGTGTTTTTCTTTTCCCGGCATTCCCATTGAATTCCCGTGTTTGTGTGGCACGTGCGCGAGCGCCCACGCAGAGAATGGCTTTTGATGGAGCATGAGTAAATGCTCATTGATGTCTCCTTGTCTTTTACCTTGTGTTTTTTTGCATAAAACAAGTACATACTCAGTTTCATCCTCAACCTCTCTCTCAAACTGTCTTCTTAAAATTTCTCAACGGGAAGGCCACCTTGTTGTGGCAAATTGAGGTGAAGAAAAGGACATGGACACCAGAGGAGGACATCATCCTTGCCTCCTACATCCAAAAACATAGCCCTTGGCAACTGGAGAGCAGTGTCTACTAACAATGGTAATAAACCTAATTACTTATTTTATATGGCTTTGTTCACAGAACAAGCTGATCACTAGCTATTAGATCCAAAACAACTATTTCGGGTTTTTTTTTTCTTCCCTTTTTTGATTTTTAGTAATCTAGTGATCCAAAAAGATCTGGACCCCAAAAGGTTTCTTTAGATTTTGGTTGCTCTGTTTCAAGTGTAGCCCTTTTATTTTCCCTGTTCAATTTGTTTATTATGTTTTTGATTAACTTTCTCTTTGGTTGAGAGAAGTTTTTGAGATGCAGCAAAAGCTACAGTCTGAGATGGACAAACTACCTGAGTCGAGGGATGAAGCGTGACAACTTCGCTAATCATGAAGGGTCCTTTTGGCCTCACGATTTTTTCTCAAAAAAAAAAACTTCACTGATACAAGGACAAGCTCATTATTCATCTCCAATCTCTCTGGGAAACAAGTAAAAAATTAATTAAAATTCACTTTTTAATTTTAGATCATAAGCAACTTTTGGTTTAAAGATAAAAGACTCTTCATTTATTAATTCAATTGATACAACTTCGATTACTGCAGATGGGAAGCAATTGCTTCCTACCTCCTAGAGAGACAGACAATGACATCAAGAACTGCTGGAACACCCATCTTAAGAATTTTAAAAGGGCCTATTAGAAACTTTTTGCCTAAGGTCTCTCTAGACATGAGCCGCCCCTGGTTATGACTTGAGTCTGTAGTTGATGGTTGAGTTGCTTCAGCTCCTCTTGCTCACGAAGGATGTTCTCTTGGTCGAGCGCCATCTGTTCTCGCTCATGATCGGATTGTTGATATTGTTCCTTCATTTGCTCCTTCATCTCGTAGAGCATCTGAAAGAACTGGTCTTCTTGTGGCTGAGACGGTGGACGCTGGCGGATGGCTCCTGTGGTGAGATGGAGTCGGTGCCCACGATACGCGGTTAATTGTCGGTTGGTTTAGAGATCATGCCCCCAGCGGTTACTTTGGCCTTGCCTTTGAAAGTTGCACCATCGGTGATTCTCTTGCATGGGGCCATCGTCAATTCGAAAGAGGCTTTTTGAGGAAGGTTGTGGGGGAGAGATCTTGAGTGTTGGGACTCAGATCTTAATGAAAGCACCAAAATGCGGTGGAGATTTTCCGACACGATTGATCGTACAATCAATTTGACACCGTGGGGAATGAAAATAACTCAGAGATTCACATAGAGAGCAAGTTAAGACACAAGATTTCACATGAAAACCCAATTTGAGAAAAACCACAGGGAGGAAAGAGAGAATTTACTATTTTCAAAGGGTTACAGTGAACTCTTCAGAGTTAAAACTCTTTTCAATTTCTGGTACAGTAAGGAATGATTTGTCTTCTTTTTTCAGTCGAGGGTTGGACCCTCTTTCAATGTTCAACTCTCAGTGTATAAATACCTCGAGAATCGTTATTGGTGGTGCGAGTCATACGGATTTCCATAACCGCATGATTTGAACGTTGAGTTTTTCTTCATAACGACCTAGATTGTGCTCTTGATTGCAGGAGTGATTCCTCCTATTTTCTGTAATACTCTGCGTGGGAATAGAAGTTGTTACACATTTGAAACGAGAGAAGAACTGGTGACGTAATGATCTCCATGAATGCAGGCCACATCAAGGAGGTCGGTTGTTGCCTCTGTCTCACCCGAGACGGGAAAAATTGACTTTGGGATGGT
Source organism: Agave tequilana (assembly GCA_038442645.1). NCBI lineage: Eukaryota > Viridiplantae > Streptophyta > Magnoliopsida > Asparagales > Asparagaceae > Agave > Agave tequilana. The sequence goes on from JAVJIF010016072.1 coordinate 6,830, forward strand.
GATGCTCTCAGAAGGAGTGGTCTCAAGACAGTTGAGTCTTCGGAAAGAGGAGTGACCTCGGGAACGGCAGGATGATGCTTCGAGAGATATTTTGTTGGCACATCTTGTCGTCTATCTTCGGGAGGTTCTGATGAGGCGAGACACGTGTCGTGATCCTGGTGCAAATCAGAATTTGACCACTACAACAGGCATCTATAAGAGTAAGTTGGCATCAGTGTCAGGTAAACACTTCATAACCCAGAATAATATGCTTTTGATATTTCCTACAGAGAAGCTCATGAAGTCAAAATTACTAAATACATACAGTAAAGAAAAGCACATGCTGAATAACTCAAAAGCAAAACAAAAAATCATCTCAAATCATACATCAGATATATATACATGGGCATGAAAACATCTTTTGCACCTGAAGAATTATGTCTCAAGGAAGCATGGAGAAATAGATGGTGGCAGCTGCAAGTCCGGAGCTTAGTGACTATACCCTCTTCGGTTAGACCATCTTCCAACGAATATGTTTTCATGGTCTCAATGACTGAGATCATGCAATATCCTTTAACAGATCTTGAGATACCTACAAAGATGGTCAACGCTTAATGTTGAAACCAAAACTGTCTGTTTCCATAATAAAATAGGCAGCAATCTATTTCAAACTCAAAGAGTAAACTCCTTTATCCAGGTTTGACCAACCATAGTTCTGCCAGACATGGTTTTTAAAATAATCTGCAACTACACTAAATATAAAAAAAATGATCTTGACAGGAAGTAACAACAAGTTTCCAATACATATGTATATTAATGTACAGAATAATGTGCTTAAATGCTTCTGTGCTTCCTCCGCATTATTGGTTACAAGTGTAATGGTCAGTGTTTGTAAGATAGCAAAAATTTTGGCAGTTAGGCTGTGATGAGTTCATAGAAATAAAGAAAGGGGAAAAAAAACTTGGCAATTTGCAAGTGACGTACCAAACAGCTGTAATCAATGCGTAGTCTGCTTGCTAGCATTTCCAGATGTCAATCCAATTTAAATTGTGAAAAGCTCTAAACTAGAGCAAGACGAAGTGTTGAAATGGGAAATTTGAAGTCAACAATAAAAGCCTTGGGGCTACGTAACATATGTTTAGCTTCTTTGCCTTTAAGGAATTATCAACATTTAACTTTTAATAGCAAATGTTGAAAAGATTTGATAGAATAAAGCAAAAATTCATAAAACTACCATGAACTTTCAGCCATTTGCAAAAAACTCCCACGAACTTCTAAAAATGCAAAAAAATACTATGAACTTCTCTTAAATTTTTAAAGAACTACCTTCTGTTATGTCCCGTTAAAAAAACTGCCATGTGCATACCATGTAGCCTTTTTATGACTAAAATACCTCTTGTCCTCCTCCAATCTTCTCATTCCTTTCCCTATCTCCCTCGCTCAAAGCAAAATCCAACTCCACCATTAACGTAGTAAATTATCGAAAAACTAGTGGGCACGAGCGGCGTTGTGGGTCGCAACATCAGTTATCGTTGTACAAGAAGACAGGGGGAAGTAGCGAGCCAGCCCATGCTATTCGAGGAAGGTGAGGGAGCAAGCGAAGTCGAGCTCGCATGCACAGTCATTGCTAATGCTCATAGTCTCAAAGGCATGGGATAATAAAGGATTATATTTATGCAATCAAAATCTTTTTTTTCTCTCTGGATTTACCTCAGTTAACTACTACAATTTCTCTCTCCACTTGCTATTGGGTTTTTGATATTTGGGACCACTACAGCTTAAAAAGACGAGCACTCATGGAGAGGATGGGACATTGAAGTTGGCCTTGGCTTTGTTGAGGGAAGGAAGGGGGTGGATAATTGTATTGAAAAAAAATTACTAAACAAAGCATCGGATTTGTTGTTTTTTAGATGGATTTCTTCTTGGGATTTCATAATCCACTAAATTTGAAAGAGAGGGGAAGAGGACAAAGGGAGTTGAGTGAAGTCATTGTTGGAGAAGAGGATGAGGAATGGGGTCGGAGAGGGTGGTGGGTGCTGGAGAAGTGGGTGTGGGTGATTGGGTAAATGAAGAGGAGAGGAGGAGGAGCTAACATTGTTGTTTGGGTGAGAAGTTAAGAAAAATTATTGGGTTGAATAAATTAAGGAAAAGGAAGAAGAAGAACTAGGTATAAGGTGAGGGTAACTTCGTCTTTTTTTATTTGCTGTTAACTGACATATGGTAGTTTTATGAAAGTATCAAAGTTTTTGGTAGTTTCTTGCATTTTCAGAAGTCAGCAGTTTTTTGCAAACGGTTGAAAGTTCACGGTAGTTTTATGAATTTTAGCCTAGAATAAAGGTGGTAGCTGCTTCATAATAAGATGTCCTCTTCACAATTACTCGATATTAAAGGTAAAATCAATAAGGTAGCAATTAGGCATCTTACTTGTTTAAAATTCCTCAAGCTTTGGAGAAGTATAGTTCAATTCTGAAGGTTCTAGTTTTCACTATTATGAACATCTGGTCCAAATTCATTGTGACTTGACATTCCAAAGGCATCCAAAACATCAAATTTGAAGCTTATCAGCCAACTCAGTAACCACGTAAATTACAATATTTTTCCGAGTTCAAAGAGTTCCTTCAATACTATCTTCGTTTTGTAGTTCCTAGGAAACACGAAAACAAGGAACAAGGATAGGATGATACATGGGGACACGACAAATCCTCAAAATGTAGGATACAAGGACTTGGCAACATGACTTTGTGTATTGGTGCACACGCGCATCTCTGTTTATAAATAATACACATTCAAAACTATAGTGATTTAAGACAGTTTCTATTGGAAATAGAAGAAAAAAATAAAATAAAATCTTAATGATTACAGTGTTTAAATATCAGCCAAAATATCGTCTCTGAGCTATGCTGAGGTGATATGGTTAAAAAAAGGTCATACATTTGGAACCAATATCGACCGATATTTTCAATATTGGCTTATATATCCACCCAATATACATCACCCAAATATCGCCCAATATGTTTCAAACTTGGTTTGTTAGATCTTAACTTATAAAATACATTTGGGCCCCCTATTTCAATACACAAATCCATTATTCCAAAAACCCCATTTCCCTAATTCCTTTTCGCTCATTCCCAAATCCTTTCGTAGCCCTAATCTAGCCACAACGAAGAAGAGAGAAATCTCATTTCAAAAAAAAAAAAGAAGAAGAAGAAGAAGAAGAATGTGCAACAGAGCTTGACATTGCAAGCACCACTCCGCCCCATCTCCCTGCTGCTACTTGTCAATCAAAGTGTTGGAGAAAAATAGGGAGAGGTTTTGACACCACTGAACACATAGGAGAGAAATAGAGTGAGAAAGTGAAAGCTGAGATAGGGAAGTTGAAACCCTTCCATCTTCTTTAGCTACTCTTTACAATTTTTTCAACTTTTTTACAAATCTTCTTCCATCTTCAGTCCCTCTTCTTCTTGTTGTTAGAATATAGATATATAACCCTCAACCCTCACCACAGCTTCAGAGTTTGGTGTAGTCGAAAAGAGACTTTAATATGGTATCAGACAAACACACGTTCAATCACCGGGCGCGCACTTTAAAAAAATGAATTCAAAAATAAGAGTACCATTGCGCAAAAGCGCAGGTTTCGGCCTATAAAAAGGACACTAAACTTGCAAAGGAAAGTTAGAATATAAATATATTACCCTCAACCCTCACCACAACTTCGGAGTTTTGGTATAGTGGAAAAGACTTTAATACTTCCTTCTCTTTTCTTCCTTCTTCCTTCTTCCTTCTTCCCTCTTCTTCTTCATCCCTCGCCACTATTTTTTTTGTTGTTGCCTCCACTGTCCTGCAGCAATAGCAGGAACTTTTGCACCCACAGCAACACAGGTGTAAGTAACAACTGTTTTGTCCTACAAGCAGAAAATATACTTGATTTTTTTTTTGGCAAATTCATGGCTTTTTTTACTGCATGTGCAAATATTTTTATCCTCGAATGCTTTTTCTTCATCCATGCTATGATATCTTTATTAGATATATGATATCTAGATCATTATAACGATGGTTTGAAATCTCAGTATCAGTGTTAGATTAGGATTTCGGTATAAAAACTGCAATATCGGCCTACTATCGGCCGTTTCGTCTCGCTGTATCAGCAGTACTGGGTATTATTTTGGTTATATCAAGTCATATCGGTAGTATCAGTATCGAGCCAAATATCGGTGTCGAGTGATATTTCAAACCTTGATTATAATCCCGTTTAAGTTACACACACACCCAACACTATGTCCAATATAGACACCTACTGTTGATCCCATATCTCTGAGTATCTGCTGTCAATATGAAAAACCCCAATCCAATAGATTTTAGCCATCTGATGTTTAAAACCTTAATGAATTAAATCAAAAGCTTCTAATCAAGTAACTGAATCAAATAAAAATTCTGAAATCTAACACCTCGTCTATACAAATATAGAATGCCAAATCATAAGTTTGAAAGATGTTTAGGTTCTGTGAGCATGTACCCGACTTATCACAAAGAGGCCCCTTTTATGTCTATTTAAGCAAATATGGCCCCTAACTGTCCGACATGTGATCTTTAGATTCATTTAAAAAAATCATATGGATTAGACATGAAAATTTTGGCTGTTTAAAATCCAACAAGGGTTTGAAGTGTCCAGTGCATGTTGGGAAAGTGTGTGCCATTGTTAGCACCGACCCATGCTGGACACAAGATTCAGAAGTTTTTGCGCTTCCTAGGGACCCTATGTACCAATTGCATATATATATCAGTGTGTTTAAAATAGCGGCAAGTGGGGCGGGGTGGTAGACCTAATGCCTGGCATCTAGCCACCTAGGCAGAGAGGAAATTTTGAAGGGGAAAAAAAACAAATTAATTTGATTGAGAAAAGAAAGGGAGAACAGGCACATGTATACATGTGATTCTTTGGGAAGCTTACGCATCACATAAGCCTATTATTAAGAACTCAGCCTAAACATATGACGACATAAAGGTGTGACAAGCTAATACATAATATTTCTGCCTAAGAAATATTACCTAATTACTTGTCAGGGTCAAAGCTTGCCAATAATGTATACATTGTGTAATCTACTTGTGCTCGTAGTTCTTTTGCAAAAAACATTTGTTCCAGACTAAACATTTCCTCCTCCATTAACATGAATATGCACAATGAGACATTTCCAGCCTTAACTTAAAAATATTTTTTTACCAAATTGAAAACCATATAAAAGTCAACTTGTTCACCTAAAAAAAAAAAAATAAAGCCAAACAATTTTTAGAATAACACTTGTGTTTAAGCAAAATCTTGAATCTTAGACTACTCCAAACATTTGATTGCATGCAATATATGAACCATTTGTGCATTCCAAAGGATAGGAAGCAACCGCATCAAATCTCTGCAATTTGTCCTTTCCATGGTTTATTTTATCAATCCAGACAACAAATTCATATAGTACAATTATAAAATTTGAATCGTAGAATAACTTAAGTTATTCATTTTACCTTGTTGGATGTGTGCATTTTGACTCGGATTACTTTGGCTTTATAGCTAGAATTATTGTTTTCTTACTTTATTAAATTGGAAAAACTTGGAAGTTACAAGCTATGTGAACAACTTCCAACTTCTTATCTGAATAGATAGTTCTAACTAAGTAGATTAGTCTATGTGAAAAACAATTTCGAAGGAATATTGGCACAAAAGACGGGGTTTTTTTTTTCTTTCTTTTTTTTTTGGGGGCGGGGGGGGAACCAAAATGGTTTTCAGTAACCAATTTACCTATGACTCGGTATCGTTCAATAATTCACCGATCTACAGTCTTCTCACAAAAACTTGAGTATTAGATGAATGAATATAACATGAGAAAGTAATAATAGGTAACGATTTGAATAGGAAAATAGAAAAGGAAAGAAGACGCATGCAGTACATTACATCAACCAATTAGAGTGGACATGCTCAACAAGATTTGATTAGCATAGAAATACAACAAAAGATTGGCCAATACTATTAAATAAGTATAAGCTTCAGAATAACCAAAAGTGGTCAGAAAATACCAACAACAGGCATTGGCTCTGGAAAATCAACATCATGATCAGCTCCAGCAAGCCCAAACACATAAGGGCTACCAGGATGTGCGTGGCTGGATTATAAAGTTTGAGTGAGAATAAATTACATGCCAGAATTTGGACAAGGGGAAGATTTTAATAACCAAATATAAAATCGCACCAAGCTTTGTTTTTTATAAAAGAACAGGTAATGAAATAGAATAATGTGGACAATTTTCAATTATCAGGGTATTAGCAAATGTGAATACAAAATGTATAATAAACTGAATTTAGCTGGCTACACAAAGAAGAAACACACATCAATTAAATAACAATGAAGAAGTAGAGAATATGAGATTAGAAGTGTCAACATAAAACATGTACTTCAATGTCACAGTAAAGCCAAATGACATGGATGACTATCAGCATAGTTGCACTATATGGATGGGGAAATAAATGTAAGATGGAACTAAGGCTGCACTACATTTTGCAGAATGAGAAAAAAAAAAAAAAAGCAATTACAGCAGATCCCATGAAAATAAACTTTCCCAGAGTGCACCACTAACTAGTGAATATATGACTCAGGAATATCCCTATATATTATGTGTGATTGTCACACAGATGATCATTTCAAGAAGATCCTCCGCACCATTCAATATCTTCATCCTATCATCATCATGGACATGATGTGATAAGGGAGAGAAAGGATTACACACCAAATCATCTAGTGAAGGTGGCAGCAGCAGCATTCACCTAGCACATCAAAGATTCGCTGTCTCTGCCACTCCTTTGAGGTGAAAGACAAATGGACATGAAATGACAATTCTTGCAATTACCCAAGACAACTTCAGGAAAAGACAGCAGCCACTGGGAAAGAGGATGCAAGGAGGTTGTTGAGTGGCACATAAATGTTTATAAGAAGGCTATTTTCATAAACATTTCTATAGCGACGTATAAGCAGTGTTATAAAAGTTTTGTTCAAAAAAATACTGATATATTAACTCCAATCTGTTTTTACCTAATTTCTCTCCAAGATTATTGTCCCCTTGCAGCAAGTTGAAAACAATCTTCTTCCATATTGCATATAAATTCTTCTAGGAAGAGAATCAAAGTTTCAACAGAATAAATATAGCCAAGAAATTCCAGGACTATCAATTAAGTGGAATGATGAATTTACAGTGACCCCAGATTTCATAACAGTGTTAAGAAAATACAATTTATTTGAAAAATAAAGAAAGTGCACTACTTCCACTAATATGAGTTGCTGATGGCCTAGTATAAACAAATTGTTAAATTCTAACATTAGAGTAAAGAGGATACAGATTGCATTGTGAATAGTCCATAATGTACAATTGCAAACTGATAATAGCTGTCATCTTTATTATCTCAAATTTATTGTAGAAATATTAGTCGTGTCGGAATCTATAGTGACTCTAGTCAAAGAATCACCAAACTGGTTAATTTGGTCCACCAAACTCAACATCAACCATAAAATTCTCTTATATAAGCTGTGAAGTGCATTTCAACGACTTGCTAAGTCAATTTTTCAACTGAGAATTAGAATTAGCATTAAATCCAACATCCAAACTCATATTACCTTTAGCCTATACATTCTTGAAATTAGGGTCTATCAATTATATCCTTAAATACTTTGTACAGGACAAAGTTCCAAACAAAAATAGTGAATATTTTTGTATTGGAAAAAAGAGAAAGCAAGGGAAAACAAAAAAATTGACCAGCTGCAAAGTAAATAGAATGAACATATTAATCTTGCTGACATAAGAAAACTTTTGAAGCAATCTATTTATATGACCAGGTTACAATATCATCATAATACGCATGTCAGATCATATGTCTCCAATTTCCCAAAATTCTGGCTCTCCTCCAAAAGAAGAAGAAAAATATAATACAAGAACCATGATAAAACGGCATCTATAATTAATGTACAAGTAAAGTGATTACGCTTTATTTTTATTTTTTTAATTACGCATCTTTGCAAGAGAAAAGAATGATCCATGGTTTAAACGAAGGATGTGTCCCCGACAGGGCAGCAAGATATGCGCATGATTTGGTTCCTTCAGTTGTTATCTATGCCATGAGAAATTATATCTAGAGGTTATATTCCATATCATCAACAGAACCAGATTTTTTACCACTCAGCAGAAGGCAATAATATATATAATAAAAAGAAAATTAATCAGCACAAACTGCTAACAACCAATTACCCAGATATAAATCGACCTTTACGAGAACGAGCTTGAGCTGGACCTTGGACCTCCTCAACAATGCACTGTAGAAAGCAATCACCATCCATTGCAAGTCAGATATTTGGAAAGGAATTGAGATAAAACACCAAGTAATATGAAAGTGATTTAGAGACATGACTGTAAAATGTCTAGTTGCATATTTCATCAGCCCACTACAAGAAGGTCTATCTATTAGATTCATCATAGATCATCTAAAAATGGATACTCATGATCATCATTTAAGCCTTTGCCCATCAAGTAATCAAAAAGGATCCACGTAAGCTTTGACAAAACAATGTTTTAAATTTCAGCCAAATTTTCAGAATATCACTCAAGCCGACACGAAACAGCCCCCTCAAAGTGTATTTTGTTTTGGGGGCTGTTTCGGCAAAACTTTGGGTTTTTTCCGAAATTTCGGCCGCAATTTCAAAATGAAAATTCAGCCGACATTTGGATTGTTTCGTTTTGTATTGTTTTTTTTTTTTCAATCAAACTTAGTAACCCGTACCCGTTAACCCAAATAATAAAAGAGAGACAGAGAGGAAATAGGACTGAGAGAAAGAGAGAGAAAGAGAGAGACGACCCCGACACCCCAGACGAGGCACGATGATACTCGATGAGGCTTCACGAGTGCCCACGAGACTTCTTGGCCGACGGCGAGTGGGCGGATAAGTTTTTTTGGGACTTTTTTGATATTTTCTATTTTCTTCTTTTAGTAGCTTAGCATCTTTCATTTGTCCGTATGTGTGTATTCTTTTTCCAGATTTTCTCCCAGCTTCTCTTTGTCCTTCTAGTATCCTCTTTCGGGCCTCAGCAAGTGCAGGAATCTTAGTCTTCATCGATATGCGCTTAGGTTTAGTAAAAAAATTGCATAATTGAAAAATTGTTTGATTGTTCGAAGAGCTGAATTTTTTAGTTGAATGTAATCATGTATTGAGTTTGTATTTTCAATATTAATTTATAGAATCTGTATGGTTTACGAGGGAATTATGGACAGATTCTGAATTTTCTAGTGAACTATGGCCTGAATTTGGAATGAATTTGACTGATTTTGGAGAATTATGGACTGAACTTAGGAGTGATTGTTGACTAAATTTAGGGGCGATTGTTGACTGAATTTAGAACTGATTTTTCATTGATTTCAGAGAGAATTATGGACCAAATTTAAGTATGATAATGAATTGAACTAAATTAGAAAATGAGTAATGATGAATTGTTGAATTATTGATTTGCTTCTATTGCATTTGGGTACTACTTTTCTATATTGCTCAACTTTTTAAGTAGTTAATTTGATGGGGACATCATTCCAGAATTTGACTAGTTATCTTTAGTTATCTTTAGTTGGTTTTATTTTAGTTGGTTGTTTATTTAGTTAATTGCTTATGTTTAGTTCCACATTGATTGTGGTGGGATTCTTCTTCTCCATCTAGGCATATATAAGGTTAAGACAATTATTAAAGTTTTTAAAGATGAATGAAAATAAAAATTTGTTTGCTGAAATTTTGAAAGCATGTGTGCTAGTTGAGAAACCTTAAGGAGAGAATCCCAATTGTTAGCATGTGTGCTAAGTGAGAAGCACTATGGAGAAAATCCCAATTATTTTGTAGACCAAACCCTAGGGAGAGAATCACGATTATTTTGTACCCAATCATTTGGTATCAGAGTTAAAAGTCCTCTTCTCCACCATGTTCTTCCCCATCTCCTTCCACTTTTCTTTCGATTTGTAGGTATTTTGAATTTTAGTTGTTGAAAAAAAAATGTTCATCAAAAATCCCCAAAATTCACCGAAATTGCCATGAGATACTATTCATCTTCTTCTCCATCATATGAACTCAAACCCTAACTCTAATCCTTCAGCCTATCATCCCTTCCCCACCATCGTCAACCCCGACAACGACCTCGTCACCAACCGATCCTAATCTCGACACCTCTGTGCTAATCTCCCAATGGGCCCTCCCACGATGACGCTCTAGTCCTCACCGACAACACGCGGATCCTCTTCCCCTTCTGTGTCGTTCCTCGATCGCTGCCAATAACACCCAAATAGAGGCGAACGCTACTGACAACCTTAGCCAGGACCTCACAACGACCTCATCACCAATAGTTCCTAATCTCGACGCCTCTACATTGATTTCCTCATGGACCTCTGCACTCGGTGATGCCCAAGTCCTCGCCGACAACATGGGAATCCTCTTCCCCTTCTGTTCTGCTCCTTGATCGTTGCCGACAATACCCAAGTCGAGGAGAACATTGCCGACAATCTTAGTCACGACTTCCTCTCCCTCCTCTGTGACCTCTGCTCTTCACCAACCAGACCTGAGCCACCGCCCCACCAGTGACGCCAACAACATCTCGCCAACTCATAGGTGTCACCTCCCCACCGTTGTCGACCAGATCTCATCACCTGCACTGTCTGACCTCGTCGCCTGCAGCTACAACCTCAGATATGGTCCTCGAACTCTTCGCCATCTGTAGCAACCCGACCCAATTGCAGTTCATCCAACCCAGTTTCCTCTTGCACCCGAGTATACCTGTACAGGTTGCTAGGTATTCGCTTGCCGCACCTATGTAGAGGACGTGATTAAGCATGAGACGGTTACAACTAACGTCGTTACATCTAGTAAACCAACATAGTCCCCTCATACAGATTGTCAGATTCACACATACTTCTCACTTGAGGAGAAGAAGCTGATTCATCTTGTGAACTTGGATCTTTTTCCTAAAGAGAGTCAGGAGACAGAGGTTGAATCTATTGTGGTTACTCCTAACATTTCCTCTTCTAATGAGTCATTAGAGTTATTTGCTATGGTTCATCAAGTTACTCCTAATGTTTTTCTTTTAGTGAATATTTGGAGTTCTTTCTTAAGTTTCTTCATATTTTTGTCGGTCATAGTGATGTTCTACCATTAATGGTGTTTGATGTATTTCCTCCTAGGAAAACCCATATATATCTCTTTTTTCTATCTTTAGGAGTTATACTTAGTGAATCTGATATATTGCATTTACCTATTACACATGATGAGATCCTTAGACATATATGAGATCTTAGACATATAGCAATTAGCAATGACGACTACAAATTTGTCGCATATCCACATAGTATCTTATAAAAATTTGCAGTTGAAGATTAGGTGATGGTTACGATCCTGATACCAATCCGATTTTTAGTGGGAAGGATTTGACTCTTTCTGATGTATGTGCCTTTTTATATCTTTCATCGACTGCAGCTGCTCCGTCACAGAGGTCAGTTCCACCACCTTAGTTCAAACTTGATGCACGAATGTCAGTTTCACAACCACCATTATGGCTCGATTGAGATGATTCATGCAAGGAGATTTTTCAGTTCAACACAAACACGCTTGACGTTTGTTATCGCTACATTCACCGGAGATAAATGCTTTCAAGCTGGGGAAGATGATGGGACATTGTTTCGGGATTTGACTAGTTATCTCTAGTTGATTTTATTTTAGTTGATTGTTCATTTAGTTAATTGCTTATGTTTAGTCTCACATTAGTTGTGGCAGGATTCTTCTTCTTGGTGTGGGTCTATATAAGGCTAAAACTATTATTGAAATTTTTAATGATGAACGAAAATAAAAATTTGCTTGTTGAAACTTTGAGAGCATGTGTGCTGGGTGAGAAACTTTAGGGAGAAAATTTTAATTGTTAGCATGTGTGCTGGGTGAGAAGTCCTACAGAGATAATCCCAATTGTTAGCATGTGTGCTGAGAGAGAAGCCCTAGGGAGGGAATCCCAATTGTTAGCATGTGTGCTATGTGAGAAGCTTCCACAAACGCATTTGAGGAGCTTCTACAAAAGGTAAGTATCCACTATGAGTTTATGACCCAAAAATTATTTTAAGTAGTTTCATATGAGTTATTTAGGCAATTGCATGTATATTCTTCATCTGGTATGACGTCCAAAATGATGTCTGATATTTAGTACCATATCGTGATATATCACCCAGTATCCGGTATATAATTTTGTCGACCGATATATCACTGATATCTGATATATAAAATACTGATCAAGACCATAGGCAAATGGATAAGTTTGCTTCTCGAGCTCCAGAGGAATTGATTACGGGGTTTGCTAAAACGAAGCAAACTATCATGGACTCTAAGCAAATGAATAAGAAAAAGGAAGATGTCATTAGATTTATTGGGAAATGATTTTATGAAGACAAGATTCCCTTCAATACTACATCCCTTCCTTCGTTCTAACAGATGTTGATAGCGATCGAAAAATTTGAGAATATATTAGAGGCCCTCTCACCCCCTGTTTTAAATATCGGCCGAGATATCGTCCGATATCTCCTTTTTTTGTCTGCTGCCGATACAATATGAGAAAATCGTTCGCCATATTGTTTGCAGCAAAAATGACCGATATTTGAAATATCGGCCGATAAGTCGCCCGATATTGGCCGATAAATCGCTCGATATATCGCCCGATGTAAAATAACTTATTTACTGCACAACTGCGTGCAAATTTACATTGTTTTTTAATGTCTTTGCATGCACATTACATCATTTTTATTAGGTAAATGATATCTATGACACTGACACTAAACCAACTTTTAGTTATCAATATTTCATTATATATAGTGTCTGAGATGAACGCCCGATATGCGCGCGTATCCCCGACATCTCCCCCGATATCCGATATCCGATATGAAAAACTCCCATCTGATACGATCCCGATATCCGATATTTAGAACCTTGCTCTCACCTTATGAGCTTAGCGAGATCTATCTTGAAGGAGTCTCTCAAGGCATTCAAGGACAGTTGTATTATTAGTCCTTAGAAAATTTCCCACCACACCAACATTTGGTCGGATCAAAAGTTTAGAAAACTTGATGAACATTGTTACCCATTGTCCAGCAGAACTAGCCTTCTTGTATTCACATGATGTTTCAGATGAAAAGCATAATGCATCCTATATATACAAGTTTGTTGATCAAGCAATTAAAGATGCAGGACCAGAAATTATGGTTCAGATTGTCACAAACTGTAGAGAAATAGAAAACCCTAAAAGATCATTCTATTAGATAAAAGAGAGTTACAAGAGATATATATATATAGAAGACAAGGAGGGTAAATGGGTAAATATAGGTAATAACCCAATAACCCAAATACTAATAACTTAAACACTCCCCTCAAGCTGGAGTATAGACATCTAACATGCCCAGCTTGTTATAAAGATTAGAATACACCTGAGGTGACGCAGCTTTGATGAGTAAATCAGCTAACTGCTTCGAAGATATTGTGAACTGGAACATAACCACCTTCTTGGTCCAAGCATCTCTGACAAAGTAACAATCAATCTCAATGTGTTTGATTCTTTCATGAAATACTGAATTTTAGGCAATATAGATGACAGACTGATTATCACAATGCATAGGCATTGCTCCAGATTGTCTGAAACCAAGCTCGATCAGTAAATTTTTTAACCACATCATCTTGCATATTGTATGAGTCATAGCTCTATATTCAGCTTCAGTACTTGAACGAGACACATCTTATTTTTTGCTCCTCCAAGTCACTAAATTTCCTCCAACAAAGGTGTAATAACCAGTAATATACTTCTTATCCTCTCGATGACCAGCATATCCTGAATCAGAGTATCCAAAAATGTGTACATGTCCATGTTTCCTATACACCAACCCTTTTCCTGGACAACTCTTGATGTAAGCTAGAACCCTCATCGCAGCTAACCAATGGGTCTGATGCGGACATCCAAGGAGCGTCACTGTTCGAGTTGTTTCAGTCGATTGGAGTCTGTATTTTTTATTTATTTGAGTCCATGTTGTTTCTTTGTTTTAATTTTGTATTTCTCCTTTTTAGTCCCACATCGACTACGTGGAGAAAATCCTCAATTCTGTAAGCCTATATTAAGGCATGATTCCAATAAAATTGTAATGGAGATTTATTGAATGAAATTTAAGTTGTTTTCAAATTGAAAATATCTTATCTCTTGTGAGTTCGAGTGTGAAACCGGATTCTCCCGATCTTGAGTGCGAAACCAATATCCAAATTATCCTCTCCAAGCCTTATCCCCTCTTTCAAATCCCCTCAAATCCTTATCAATACCCAACAAAACCCACCGCTTCCCTCAGTTGCTCTCTCATTCAAACTGTAGGTCAAAGAAAAAATAGAATCAGCAGCCTTTGATTTTTCTCTCCCCTTCCTCCCCCCCACGTGACTAAACCTACATGTGTCCCACCTTTTTCTTCTTCTCTTTCCCTTTTTCTTCACCTGCAGAGGAACCCAACAAAAGGGAAAAAAAGAAAAAAACAACAGCATCCCATCCATTTAGTTTCCATTGATTGCATCTAAAGCAAAAATCAAAACTTCCAACAGGCTTCATCTCCTCCCCACATGCCCACTCACAGTCAAGACCAACAAAAAGGCCAGATTCAATCAAAATACCAATGCTCAATTGTGCAACTATTTGCACAAGTGCATCCTGTCCTCATTAAAAAGGCCAACAACACAAATTTCAGTCCAAGTCCCGTGCGTCCATCCATTGATCAAGTTCCTATGCAAGGATCAATCAACAGACTAAAAGCAAGTCCAACAAGCACCTGCGCAAGTTCAGTACACAACACAAATCAACGCAAAGAAGCACCAACAAAGGGCTTGTCGTCTTTTTCTTCTTCATCTCACGCACGGTCCAGAGAACAACAACAGGGCAATAGCTCGTTCTGCAACAACAACAGGCCTCTTCGCTCTTAGCTATGCACATGAGTCAACTGTGATCTCAAACACCACCAGAAAATCGGCCTCCCTCTCAATCGTTCGCTGCAACAGCAAGCAATTTCTCTCCCTGTTTCCTCTCTTCCTCGGCGAGCGGCGACGGCGAGCCCCATGCGCCCCTCTCTGCCTCTGCGAGTGTCTACAGCAAACGGCGCCCCTTTTTCCCTGCATCCACCTCTTCCTCGTGCCAACAACAAGCAGCCCAGATCTTTCCCTGCCTCTTTCGTGTGACGGCCATTTGCAAGTATATCCTCAAAGTCCTGCAACAGCAAGCATATCTATATCAGTACAGCGTCAACTCAAGAGCAAGCCAGTATTCAAACATAAAAGGAAGCGAACACCCGAGAGCGTGGCCTCTCGGTAGGTAATTTCTGCTTTCATCATTCAGATTATTAGTTGGACTACACCATAAATTTGTTATCTAAATTATTATCAGATTTCCTGTTGTCCACTATAAAGGAGAGCGTGTGATTTTGTTTCATACTTGTTATCTATTGATCCTGACATTGGCAATAGGACTGTTCATGCTAACTGAGTATTGTATTGAATTTATCGAGACTTGATTATCTAAACCTACGCATGCAAATGAGTTGTTAAAATCCATCGTATAGCGTCACTAGTTTAAAGAAATTTCCTACCGAAGATCATATTTTGGTGAAACGTTGCAAATTTCGAGTTAATCACTGATGTACCACACCATAGGGTCACCCGTTTCACATCAGGGTCTCTCTGAGCTTATGCATGAATCTACTAAGGATTCCTACAGCAAAAGTTATATCTGGCTTAGTCACCGTAAGATAGATCAGCTTCCCAATCAATCTCTTATATCTCCCTGGATCATCAAGTGTATAACTGTCATCAAACCATAAATTCACATTGGCTTCTATTGGTGTATTAGCAGGTTTGCATCCTAAAAATCATGTTTCCTCCAGAAAGTCCAGAGCATACTTTCGCTGACAAAGAAGTACAGTGTGTTTTTGATGTACAACTTCAAATTTCAGAAATAATTTAACACAGACAATGCATCAAATAATATAACGGTCGCAAATATTTTGTATTTGAAGAGGCCTAACATCCTTTAAATGTCTTAAGCTACAGACACGATGAACTTAATGCTAGCCGACATTGCCAAGATCAAACCCATCCGAAGTGCTATCATGAACAAGAGGGTTGCGTCGGTTTTCATTTGGGCTACTAGGCTTGCTACCCATTCATTCTTACATTCTATAAGGGAAAAGAAGAAAGAGCTGAAGCAAATATTAATTTGCGATAGGGATGATGCAGTCTTTCTGAGAAGGATGCGAAAAGTTCTCTAATTAAATAATGATTAGCAATTTACTTTATCTAAATTTGCACGAATGTGGTCATAATAACTTATTTTAAATTTGTATTCATAGGTTGCTAAAATTTGTTGGTTCCAATAAATTTTGGGACATTGTGCATTTTGCTTATTCTTTTCACCACTAGTAAAAGTTTTTCATCTAGTCGATGGTGATAAGGCGCCCATGAGATTTCTTCACGGAGACTTAGAAAATGCAAGGTAAGAGATCAAAGAAAACCTCAACCCAAATGAAAGAAATATATTCATTTATGGAATATCATTAACAAAAGATGAGAGAAGAAGCTTAAAAGGCCTTTTACGTAAAGCGGAACAATATTTGATGGTGAACTTTCCGAATCTTCTGAATCATGTAAGGCTTCAAAGGTTCCTCGCATCAAGGACATCGCCAAGTTAGTTCAGAAGCGTATCGAAGGATCGAACCGGCTTCCCTGTCACGAGATGGACCCATATGGCCTAAAGATCTCCATCTCCTCGTTTTTGGAACAGATCATGGCCCACCATTTCCAAGAAAGTTCGTGATGCCGAGCTTCAACCTCTGCTTCGGAGCGATAGACCCCATCCAGCATCTTCGACACTACTAAGATAAGATGGCAGTCCACTCACCCGACGATCCCCTCATAAGCAGGTGTTCCCCTCCAACCTTAAGGGGGTCGCCTCTGATTGGTTCTACTCGTTTTCGAGTCATTCACTCCGAGACTTCGAGGAGGTGAGGCGAGTCTTCTACAACCAATTCGCCTCCCGGCGCGAGCTCAAGAAAAACAGCAATCACCTCCTCACCGTCAAGATGAAGCCTGGGGAGAGTCTGAAGCACTTCGTGAGTTATTTCTAGAGCCAGATGGCTCAGGTTTATAACTGCAATGAAGACGTTGCAGCGACAGCGTTCATCAGCGGGTTGCAGGTCACCACTTCTACAAGCATTTGGTGAAGCACAAAGTCAGCAAGATGAGAGACATCCTCTTTCGGGTCCAGAAGTACATTCAGATTGAAGACGCGGCCCGGAGTGCAAGTAACCGCTCCCCTAAGAAGGGTGGTGAGGAGGAAAAGTTGAAGCCGCCACCTATCGCTCCCAAGAAGAGCCAGAATCGAGCTTCTGACAACATCAACAAGCAGCCCCCTCTGAACCAGACAAATGCCAAAAGAGAAGAAGAGGAGATCATGCCCTTCAAAATCTCCGTCGACCACGTCTTTACAACCATTAAAGATCAAGAATAATTGAGACGCCCGAGGCCACTCATGCCTAATCTGAAGGGGCAAAGAGCCGGCGAGTATTGCACCTTTCATGATTGGATGGGCCACCCAACCGTCGACTGTTGGTACCTCGAAAGCAGCTCCAGGAGCTAGTGAATCAGGGATACCTCAAAGAATTCATCATTGACCCCGAGCAACCCTCAGAGGTCAGGGTGCACAGAGAAACCCCGAGACTTCACGACCGGAGAGACAAGACAACATAGCCCTCATCCACTATCGGGAGGTGAATGCCATCTTTGGTGCCTCCCTGATAGAAGGCATCACCGCGAAAGAAAGGGCCATTTATGTCAACATGGCTCATCGCATAGTTCTAACAGGTCTACCCTCGACCCCGAGTAGGCCTATCACTTTCTCCGACGTGGACGCCCATGTCATCCTCTTCCCGCACGACGCTCTAGTCGTCACCTTGTACATTGGGCATTGTCGGGTGTCCAAGATCCCCATTGATGACGGTAGTAGCGTCATCCTGTATGGAGGCGCCCTGGAGAGGATGGAGGACACCCCGTAGTTGGCCCGGGCCATGATCAATCCACAAACCCGTTCCCACTATTAGGGTTTGATGGCAACAAGACGCAGTCGCCTGGCACAGTCTCACTCCCAGTGCGGACGGACACGCACAATGTCGTCACAGAGTTCTATGTGATTGTAGTCTAGTATCCCCGCACAATGCCATTCTCGAGAGGCCTTGGATCCACATGATGAAGGTCGTCCCATCGATTTACCATCAACTCTTGCAGTACCCTACTCTGACAGGAGCCGCGGAGATACGGGGAGACCAGGCGATGTCTCGCACCATCAGTGCCATCGCCAGGAAGAAGTCAGGCTGGGTGCCGAAGGTCGCAAAGACAGCCTCCGACAGTGATTCCCCTGCGAGAAGGAAACAGAAGTGAATTGCTGACCAATAGCAATCACAGAGTGGCAGAGCCAAGACTCTCGATAAGTCAGAGAATCCAGACAACAAGTCGAAGAAGGAAGCCGAGCAATTTCACGTGGATCCCCTACATCCGGAACAAGCTCTCCAAATTGGGTTAAGACTTCACCCTGACGAGAAGGCCCTACCCAAGCAATTCCTCTCCGACAACCTAGATGTGTTCGCGTGGGCGCCAACTGACATGCCAAACATCGGACCCGACATCATCTGTCATCGACTAGCCATCAACCCCCGAGTCAGGCCAGTGAAGTAGAAGCCGCAAAAGATGAATGGGGAGAGGAGCCAAGCTCTCAACGATGAAGTCAACCGGCTGCTCCGAGCCAGCTTCATCCGAGAGATATTTTACCCGGACTAGCTCGCCAATTCAGTCCTAGTAAAGAAAAAAAGGCAAGTAGAGAGTGTGCATTGACTTCACCAATCTCAACAAAGTTTGCCCTAAAGACAGCTGCCCACTTTCAAAGATAGACCAGCTCGTCAAGGCGGTGGCAGAACACGACCTACTCAGCTTCATGGATGCCTATACAGGCTACAATCAGATCAAGTGTACCCACCTGACAAGGACAAAATTGCATTCACCACTAGTCAAAGGATCTTCTGCTATAAGGTCATGCCCTTTAGATTGACGAACACCGGAGCCCCTTTCCTGCGGATGGTCAACCGGGTATTCAAGAACCTAATTGGGCATACAATGAAGGTATCGTCGATGACATGCTTGTGAAGAGCGTCTGATGTTCAGACCATCTCCGTCATCTGGGTAAAGCATTTGATCTCCTCCGGAAGTACCGGGTGAAGCTTAACCCGGAGAAAGCACCTTCAGAGTAGCCTTCGGGAAGTTCCTAGGGTATCTGGTCACTTTGCGGAGTATAGAGGCCAACCCCGACCAGACATCCGCAATCCTGAACCTGAAGTCGCCGACATGTGTCAAAGAGGTACAAATACTGAATGGACACCTCACAGCTCTGAACAGGTTCCTCAGCCGATCCACGGATAAATGCAAACCAATATTTCAAGCCTTGAAGAAAAACGGAGCAGGCTTCCGCTGGGATGAAGAATGTGAGACCGCGTTCCAAGGATTAAAAAGGTACGTAACCTCCCTGCCACTCCTGTCCAAGCCAGCCACCGGGGAAACACTATTACTCTACCTCGTCGTCTAGAAATTCGCTGCAAGCAGAGCCCTGGTTCGCGAAGACGAATTATCTAGAAACCAGTGTACTACGTCAGCAGGTCGCTAACCGGAGCCCAGACCAGGTATTAAAGGATGAAAAACTGGCTCTAGCTCTCTTCGTCACTTCGAGAAAGCTGAGATACTACTTTCAATCCTTTTCGATTATCGTGCTGACCGAGCACCCTCTGCGGAACATCATTGAAAACATGAAAGCCACAGGGCGGATAGCAAAATGGGCGGCGGAGCTGAATCCATACGGCATCAAGTACGAGCCCAGAACAGCCATAAAGGGACAGGTCCTGGCAAACTTCATTGTTGGATTCACCCCGGGAGATCCTACACAAAGCGACTCGCAGGAGACGTGGATTCTCAACGTCGACGAGGCCACAAACAGTAACGGGTCAGGCGTCGGACTCGTCATCACCACCTTTGAAGACTCCATCATCGAGCAGTCCTTCACACTCGGCTTCCCTACCACCAACAACGAGGTCGAATATGAAAATGTCATCGTTGGGCTAAGAATTACAGCGATTCTTGGGATCACTGGGCTCGTAGTCCACTGCAACTCAGCACTGGTGGTCTGCCAAGTCAACAGGGAGTATGTCAAAGACGAGCGGATGGAGGCGTACTCGAACTCGTCCTCAGTTTAAAGGCCAAGTTTTTCCGCTACGACTTCAAGCGAGTTCCAAGGTCTGAGAATAACCATGCCGACTCCTTGGCTAACCTAGCCTCTGCAATCGAGTACCAGTTTCGGCGAGAGATTCTTGTTAAACATATCCCAACTTCGAGCATCCAGCGATCTGACAAGGAAATCCTCCGTCTAAACACCTCACCAGGGTGGAAGGATCACATTATCACCTATCTGAAGAATGGGACTACGCTCAGCGACAAAGCAGAAGCACAGAAGCTCCAGCATATGGCCACTAGGTACATGCTCATCGGGGAGCTCCTGTACAAGAAATTCTACTCTAAGTTACAATCCGACCCTACTTGAGGTGCCTTGGACCCGAAGAGGCACGGAGTGTAATGCAGGAGATTCATGATGGCGACTGTGAGACCATGCCAGAGGACGATCTCTCGCCCACAAAGCCATCAACCAAGGGTACTACTGGCTCAAGATGTTTGATAACGCCAAAGAATATGTGAAGAAGTACCCACAATGTCAAAGGTTCGCTCCCTCCTCCAACAGGCTGAGGAAAGATCTTCACACTCTACGGAGCCCCT
Organism: Agave tequilana; assembly: GCA_038442645.1. Classification (NCBI taxonomy): domain Eukaryota; kingdom Viridiplantae; phylum Streptophyta; class Magnoliopsida; order Asparagales; family Asparagaceae; genus Agave; species Agave tequilana. Next base: position 27,771 of record JAVJIF010016072.1, read on the forward strand.
AACCATTCATGCAGTGGGGGCTCGATGTGGTGGGCCCACTCCCGCGAGCTCAGCCCCAGTTCTGGTTCCTCCTGGTAGCCACTGAATACTTCACCAAGTGGATAGAGGCAGTGCCGCTCTCCGAGGTTACGAGACAACAGATAGTGAAGTTCCTCTGGCAAAACATCGTTTGTCATGTTGTGCTTCCTCATGCCATCATCTCCGACAATGGAACCAACTTTACGAGCAAACATGTGGCGAACTTCTGCACCAAGTACAAGATCATTCACCGATTCTCCACCACTATTACCCACGAGGCAACGGCCATGCCGAGATCAGCAACCATACAATCCTCAACAGCATGTGCAAGAGTCTGGGCAAAGCAAAAGGCAAGTGGGTGAAAATTTACCCGAGGTGCTGTGGGCATACCGCACCATGAAGCGTATCCCGACAGGCAAAACTCCGTTCTCCTTGGCATATGGGACGGAGGCCACCATTCCCGTCAACGTGTGCATGCCAACGCTCCGAACGGAAGGGGTCGAGTGGGGTCAAAATGCTACTCAACTACGGTTGGCTCAAGATCAGTCGGAGGTAAGACGAGAGCAAGCGCAGATCCGCGTTGCCGCCTACCAACAACAGATCTGGCCTCACACCACAAGATCGTGAAGACTCGTGAGTTTCAAGTCAACAACCTGGTCCAGAAGCGCGTCATCCAGAGTACTCAGGAAAAGAACACTGGGAAGCTCGGTCCAAATTGGGAAGGGCCATACACAGTGGTCTCTAGAGGGGGCAAAGGATCATACACGGTGGCTAATCAAGACAGAAGGACACTCGACAAGCCATGAAATTCTTTTCATTTGAAACGGTACTATGTATGAAACTTAAACATATTTCAATGGAAAGAATTACTATGACTTGATCTTCTCAATAAGCACTTCAACTGCATACGACTCATTCCCCTGACTGCTCCTCCAATGGCTCATCTCGGGTCTTCGCCCCGACATCCCCTTCAATGGCACATCTCGGGACTCTCCTCATGGCGGAGACGCTCCTACGATCAAACTCGACCTATAATGGACGCTCTCATGAAAGACGGACACACTCCTACGTCAAACTCGACCTACAATGAAAAAGTTGACTTACAATGGACGCTCTCCTGAAAGACGGAGACGCTCCAATGGTCAAACTCGACCTACAATTGCGCTTTCTTGAAAGACAGAGACGTTCATATGGTCAAACTCGATCTATAATAGACGCTCTCCTGAAAGACGAAAACGCTCTTATGGTCAAACTCGACCTACAGTGGACGCTCTCCTGAAAAAATGGAGACGCTCCTACGTCAAGCTCGACCTACAATGGACGCTCTCTTGAAAAATGGAAGCGCCCCTGACAATCCAACTTATATCTCATGTTGGGCCCTCCTCTGATAGTTCAGCCTATACAAAGGCTCTCCTGCAAGATGGAAGTATTCCTGGCTAACTCCTACTACCCACGTTGGGTTCCCAACTACCCACATTGGGCTCTCAACTAAAGGACACTACGGAGATAGTGGAAAGCATAACCATGGGGGAATCCCAGTGCCAACTCTCTCTCCAACAAGTCGAACACGGTCAGACACTCGTGCAATATGAGTCCCAACGTCTCCCGGGGGCATCACCTCTCCAAAGACTTCAACGTCAAAAATATCCTTCGGGATCATCGCCACTCAGAGGACTTCGGTCTCAGAGATTGGGCTACGGGATGCCGACAACCTGGGTCGGACCTTCAATTAGCAACTCTTAAGCTCACATGTCAGATGTTTTGCTATGAGAACAGTCTTGATGATTCACTCAATCGAGTCCTAGCACAACACTCAGACAATATCAACAAAGATGCGACAACCAATAACCAAGCAATTCACAAGTAGCATCTTATTAATTGATGAGTACAAAAGCCTCGGATACAGCATGCACCAAAAAGATCACATTCAGAGGAGTCGGGCCACTATAATGTCGCCTTGAACTTTCCCGCATCACTTTAAGTGTACCTCTTCCCTGACTCGTAGCGCCGATCTTAAGCTTCGTGCCAATATTTTTGATCGTGATCACTTAGATCCACCACCTCATCCCTCAGCTCATCGATCACCTGCTCGCGTTGTCGGGTGCTCACCTCCAGCTCCCGAACCTTGTCACGGAGCTCCAACTTCTCCTTGCGCTCTTCATGCAGCTACGAGCGGAGCAGGTCAATTTCCCCCTCTAGTTGATGGCTTCACATAAGAGGGAGACGTCTTCTCTCGCCTTTTTCAACCCCTCCAGTTTAGCCAGGAAATCAGTAGCCAGCTCCAACTTCTCCTTTCGCATGAGCTTTGCAGCCTCGGAGAGCTCTTCCACCCGTTGGTTCAGCTCCCCCAACCTCTTAATCTGTACGAAAAGTTGGAGATCACGGTTGTCGACCTTTCATTGATGGCTCGTCAACTCCCGAACCAACTGGAAAATCAAGAGGTCATGCAAACAAAGCTCCATGTTCAAGGAGAGCACGGACATCGAGTGAAGGTTGCTCCTAATCACCCTCCCTCGCCGGACATGCAAGTACCTCAGCAAGGACCCGGGATCATCCCTGAGACCCAAGTCGAACACTCCATGTTCCTCCTCGAGGTCGTCCAGGAAATCACCGAAATCGAGGTCGTCTGGGCCCACCACAAGCTCCTCGATGAACCTGACGCCTACAGACCAGCTTCATGTATACCCACAAAGCTTGAGGACCTCTGGCTCAAAGACGTCAGGCTCACCGGCACCCGAGTGGATCCAACTGATGCCAAGGGGGCTATCAGAATCAAGAGACTCCATGGAGAGGAAGAAGTCACACCCTCATCAGCCACACTTGGCTATAATTTAACAACCAAGCGTCAACACAGAAAGTGAGTGAAAAACTAAAAGAGATACAAGGATACTCAGCAAAATTTTCCTTAACAAAGAGGAGTTACAGCACACAGCCGACAAGACCAGAGTCAATCAGCACTCAAGTCATCTTCACGCGCCTTGGTGACTCCAGAGTACAGATCTGCTCCGTCATCTCGGGGAGGAACCATGGGGATTTTCTCAAGAGGGGAGATCTCGACACCGAGGGGATACCTAGGCTCTGTGCCTTGTCTCTCGTCGTTGTACCCAGCCAAGTACTTTAGAAGCTTAAAGGCCCTCACCTGCTTCTGTAGCCTCCGGTATCCTCATCAACTGTCTCTCGGCCTCCTTCTCAGAGACTGCCCACTGTAATTTAACTTTGAGGTCAGCCTTCTCGTCCTGGAAAGCAGACTTTGTCTGCTCCAGCTCCGCCTTGCTCTTCTCAGCCAGCTGGACGACTGCTTCCGACACCTTGGAAGCTGCCAGAAACTCAGTCCTTTTTCTCCAACTCCGACTCCTTCCTCTTCAGCTCCTCCCGAAGCTGGTCTAGCTCGCCTTCATGTCCTCGTCAGGCCGCCGACTCGCGATCCAAGTCAGCCTGCAAGCTATCGAGCTTATCATCTGTCTGCTTCCTCTCGGAGGACAAGGCATCAACTGTCGCCAGCAGCTCCGAAATGACCTCCTTTTCTGTCGAAGCAGCCCGCTGGGCCCTTATGAGCTTGACAGCGAACACATCATTCTGTGAATAAACAAATTGGAGAATAAGTCAAACTCGTACAAGGAATACAACATTATCTAGTTCAGGCGAATCTTACCCGGAGGAAGTCATCCTCCCACGCCATCGACCGTTCCTCCTGCAGGTGCCCTTTGAATGCCTCCAACCCTCGGAGGAAGTCGCCATGTCCCAATAGCACCTCGTCGCCTCCCAACCACAGGAGTAAGGTAGACCCATCACTCGAAGCGAGGGGCTCTCGAGCAGATCTCGAGGGAAGAGGCTTGGGGCTGACGACATTGCCCTCAGTACCGACGTTCACCTCTCCACGCCCCGACGACGAGCCGAGATGAAGCGGAGTCGGAGTGGACCCCGCCACTTAAGTCTTGACCCCGAGGTTAGTCTCCGGAGGTATTATCTCATCTTGATCCTTGGAGTCTGAGGACGAGGTGGTCGTGATCTCTCCCGACACCAAGCTAACTCCCTGATGGCCTAGGGACCCTGGCTCTTCTTCCACATCTTGGGTCATGGCGCTCGGAGCGGTCCTCTCCCCAAGCCCATCTTCTTCCACGGGCTGGAGACCTCGAGGTCAGCGCCACCGGCCAGCTCAGCCGCCAACCTATCCACCATTTCCTCCTCATCAGAGTCGAAGGTGACCCTACGTCTCTTCTGCAAGACCAAGGCCAACATCAGACAGACACCTACATCTGACGAAGCCCATTAATATAAAAGGTACAGCTAACACTTACTCGTTTGCAAGCAGGAGCACGAGTAGACGTCGACGCTCTCCTCTTCAACTTTCCCTCTTGGTTCAGTCAATTCCGGGGGCGGACCACGAGCCCTGGGGACTCATCCTCCAGCGATGACTCAGCCTCTTCTACAATCAAAGGATCTGTCGCCGCTTCATCACCAATCGACGTCGATGGTGTCAGAGCCTTCGGAGGCACCTCAACCTAGCAGGGTCCAGCAGCCAGCGCCAATTCCGCCTGCTATAATCCATGCCAAAGAGCTTATGAACCCTCTCTTGGATCGCTTGGGAGGCCAACATGCCTCCCTGCCACATTGGGCCCTTGTTCCAGGCCGTAGGCATCTTCCAGCTGTCCTCCTCCGCGGCTACTTCCCGGGTCCAGCGACAGAATCACGCCACATATGATCGTTGTCAGGCATGTTGATGATCAACTTGTCATAGCGCTTCAGGGGAGCAAATGAACGAGCATCGACAGGGCCCTTCCTCATCATGTACGCGACGCAAAACTCCCCGCGCATGCACACCACATGGAGAAAAAAGATTATATAGGGCCTCGAAGCCCAAAAGTATACGTCAAGTGCCCACCATCAGTTGCGACAGAGCAACTCTGAAGAAACTTAGGATGATGTGGACGTAGGCAGTCAAGTAAAGCTTCATCCCCAGCACCAAGATCTGCGAGTGAATGAATATGCTGCCGTGAGAAGCCACCGACACATCCGTCTTCGGGGCCACCACTCAACCATGATTTCCTCTGGCAGCTCGACGTTATTCCTGGACAAATACTCGAAGACGTCCCTTTGGCTGCGAAGAGGTGTTGGCTTTGGATCAAAATACATCGCCTCCCTCGTGCGCCATTGGGGGGCCTCCTCCTTTTCTTCCAATGCGCCTCTACCCCTGGACTCATCGGTGCCAGCAAACTTTCCCTTGGCCATTCTCGAAGTTGGTCGAAGTTCGGTGAATATTACAGAAGCAAAGGAGGAAGAGAACTGAATACGAAGGGTATAGTGTTTGTAAAAACTCCAAGTCCAATTTTCTCCTACTTAAAGCATGCGCTGATGTCATCGCAATGATGGTGAACGACTGTAGCATCTCTTCGTGAATCCACCTGCTTCGCATCACAACTGTCGCGCGAATCCTAACGCAGTCGGTCCCCCCCCCCCAACAATGGCTTCCTGCAAGCACCCACGCAGCTTGGCACGCCAAGCGCGATCTCCTGCCTTTTCAGATCTAGATGCCAGTATAAAAGACGAAAAGGGCGTTTTAACTACTCCCACTAGAAGACAGAAGGTCGACATAACCCCCGCGAGGACACGTCAAACCGATCGGCACCTCCAACCTTTCAATAACAATTGCCTCAGGGTATAGATCAGTTCGCTCCCTATCAGAGACTCCGAGGAGGAAAAACGGAAGGGGCATCTGTAGTGGTCAATTCCTGACCCCAAAGGAGATCACGACATGTATCATGCCACCTAAGGGATCGCTTCTCTATCCGTAGGCCCAAGAAGAAAGCTCAAGCCTTGCCCGAGCCCTCATCGAGCCAGAAGCCTCGAACTTCGCCTCGAGCCCTCATTAAGTCAGAAGCCTCGGGCCTCACCCCGAGCCCCCATCAAGTCAGAAAACTCGAATCTCGCCCCGAGCCCTCATCTGGTCAGATATTACCTACCCTGGTCTATCACTCAACTGGAGCAGCATGACTCTCTGGAACTTCAACTACTGGTACAAGGACCCTTCCCGGGGCCACTCGAGGCTCCGATATGAAAAACCCTCTGAAGCTCGCTACTCCCGTGCTACTTACAATTGGATAGCACAATCCCCGTGATTCACGGATCTGATTGCGCTGACAGATCATCCCCACATTATAAACATTGTAACGCTCTTGTATCAATGTGGGCAGTCATGGATAATGACAGATATCTCTGCATGACGATCCTGCAATCAAGCGACGCGATTTGGGCGGTTACAAGGAGATCATAACGCGTAAATCATGTAGTTAAGGAGCTCTGAAATATCCGCACCCACAAAAATAGCTCAGGCGGATATAAATATTTCACCCTCCAGCGAGAGGGAGGTTTAACAAACAAAACCCTACCGCACTTGTAACCACACAGCACACTTTGACTTCAGCTTGTAATTCTTTCAAACTAAAGTAGAACATCTCTCTTTCCGTGATTTTTCCCTTTCGAGTTTCCACGTTAAATCTCTTGTGTTTGTTGTGATTCATTGATTTGTGTGTGCCTTGCAATTTGGTGCACATGGGGAGTCCTTAGAGAATTTTCCACCGCACCAACGTTTGGCCAGATTGAAAGTATAGGAAGCTTGATGAACATCATTACCCACTGTCCAGCAGGACTAGCCTTCTTGTATTCATATGATGGTTCAGATGAAAAGCATAATGCATCCTATATACACAAGTTTGTTGATTAAGCAATTAAAGATGTAGGCCAAAAAATATGATTCGACAATGCATCAAACAATATGACGGTTACAAATATCCTATATTTGAAGAGGCCAATATCTTTTGAATGTCTTAAACTACAGACAAGGTGAACTTAATACTAGCCGACATTGCCAAGATTAAACCCATCCCAAGCGCTATCATGAACAAGAGGGTTGTGTCGGTTTTCATCTATAGCCACACGATCACTCTTAACATAATGAGAGAGATTGTCAGGGGAGAGCTTCTTAGGCCTGGGATACTAGGTTTGCTACTGCATTCATTCTTATATTCTATAAGGGAAAAAGAAAGAGTTGAAGCAAATGTTTACTTGCGATAGGGATAATGCATAGTCTTTCTGAGAAGGATGCAAAAAGTTCTTTAATTAAATAATAATTAGCAATTTACTTTATCTAAATTTGCACGAATGTGGTGATAATAACTAATTTAAATTTTGTATTCATAGGTTGTTGAAATTTGTTGGTTCCAATAAATTCTGGGACAATGTGCATTTTGCTTACTCTTTTCACCACTAGTGAGAGTTTTTCGACAAGTTGATGGTGATAAGCCGCTCATGAGATTTTTTTTACGATGACTTAGACAATGCAAGGGAAGAAATCAAAGAAAACCTCAACCCAAATGAAAAGAAATATATTCATATATGGAATATCATTAACAAAAGATGAGAGAAGAAGCTTAAAAGGTCTTTACATAAAGCGAGACACTACTTAAACCCACACACCTTTTACAACAAGATAGAGATTGAAAAGATCAGCATCTTTATGGACGCTCTTGTTGAGTGCATGACTAGGTTCTATCCAAGTAGCGTTTAAACTATGGAGAAGATATTGAACAGTTGTCTGTGTATCAACACCAAAGAGACTCTTTTAGGGGAGATTAGGCAAAGAATGGAGCAAATAATTTGAATCTTAATGCAAATATATTGCTAATAAATGTGTTATGCTTCATTAGTGAAGAGTGCTACATTTTAATGGAAAAATTAGTAAGCTAAATTTGTTGCTAACTTATTTGATAATTTTCATTCGGTTAGCTAATTGGTGGATGATGTATTAGACTGATGCTCCCGAGTTGAGGGAAATGGCAATGAGAGTCTTCAACTTGACAACAAACTCTTTTGGATGTGAGTGAAATTTGAACACCTTTGAGATAGCATAAAAATATAGAAGAATTGACTAATAATATTTCCTTTTGAATTTGAAATAGTTGTGCATATTTTTATTTGTTAAATTAAATAGTTCTATTTTGTAGATTTATACCAAAAGATGAATAGACTAAGTCACAAGAAATTCCATAACTCAAGTCTTCGTCGAGTTTAATGCTAAGATCAAAAGCAAAGTTGCCTGTGAAAAAGAGATCTTTTGGCCGCTATAGATGATGAAGAAAATGTCACCTAGTGGCTGGTGCCTCCAAAAATGAATGGTGTCCTGCCTTCGAAAGCGATGATGAAACTCATTCCCGAAGAATATTAACTTGGAGGCAAGTTGGAAAGCCTCTAGGGCTATACTCTAAGGAGAAGAAGAGTACAAGAACAAAGACAAAAGCTTAGTAAAGAGAAAGCACCAGTATTGAAATCCAAAGAACCAGCAATTGAACATGAATAAGTAAAACTGTCATCCGGTTTGGAGTCATTATCAGAGGATAAAGGCCAAGAGGTGAAGTTGAACATTACAACAAGATCTATGAAGCACGAACATTAATACGAGACACGGGTACGATAAGACATGGATACGTCGAAGTGTCAAATTTTCAAAAAGTAGGGCACGTGTATGACTAGGATACGGTACATAATATTATATAATATATATTGTATGTAATTGTGTATTTATATTATCAAATTGGGCACAAACAACAGGAAACAATAAGCAACAAAGAAGAAAAATTAATAAAGCAACAAGGAGACAACACCAATAGCACCAATTAACAAAGCACAACAATAGCAATTAATAAACAACAACAATCAATAAACAAGAGCAACCAGGGAACAAAACTTTGAGAAATAGAGACGAGAGAAGAGATAGGGGAAAAGAAAGCGAAGAGAGGAGAGACAAAAAGAGAGAAACACTGAGAAATCACACCAAAGAGAGCAAACGAGAGAAACCAGAGAGAGACCACAGAGAAAGTGAGAGAGGACCTGAGCTTGTCGGAGGAAAAGTCATCATCGTGAGAAGCTCCGTTAGTCCTCGTCGAGAGAAGATTGTCACTAGTTCCCATCGAGGAAGAGTAGTCATCGAGAGAGAGATCCGCTGGAGAGAAGAGAGAGAGAAGAGCATCGTCATCGCATCGTCGTTGGTTCTCGCCATCATCGCGTAGTCGTCGATTGTTAGTGGTTCTCGTCTTCATCACGTCATCAGAGGAGCACAAGGTAACCTTAGCTTTTTCCTTTCTATTGTTGTCGAGAGAGATGAAAGATCGTGGGGAGAGAGATGAGAGTCGGGGTTTTAATTAAACATCGATATAAGTTTTTGTGTCGTATCAGGACCGTGTCAACAATGTACCAAGACCGTATCGATTTTTTTATTTTTTTAACTTAAATGCACAGATACGTACCGGTCCCGTATTGGATGTTTATCGTGTCCGATACATATCGGACACCGACACAACTTCTGTTTGTACATATCGGTCCTCCAGAGTAATGGACGATGTGATTGATTCAGAAAAGTCCAAACCAGATGTGTCGAATAAGGATTGAGAAGAAGATACATGAGTTCATGCTAAAAAACATTAATTGCTATTGAACTTGTGTTGCTTTCTATTTATGTTTGAGAACTATTTACCTTCTATTTCTATTTTCAATTTGTAACTTTTAAACTCTTTGACCGTGATTATTTAGTTGTTTTGCACATCTGCTTTAAGCTTCACTCCTTTGATCTTTGTTTGAACGGCTAAGCAATGCATTATCTCGTTTGATCTTTTTTGGACATTGCTTTATGTGTTGTGTATTTTCATTTAAAGTATTGTTTCTCAGTAAAATTATTTAGATGTTGGTTACGATCTTTTATATCCATTGAATATTGATTCTACGTTCATGTTTAGAAGGTTGGTATTCAATTGTGTATGGCTCGGAGCATTTAAAAAGTTTCAACACTTTCCCAATTGGTTAAGGTCGATATTCATAGGTTTAATACAAGTTGTCGAGGTAAGTATGCCCTAAGCAAGTTTATAGTTTTAGATGATTTATATATTATATCCTAAATATATGTGATATATATAGCATCCAAAATTGACACCAAAAGATTACTAAATTTCCTCAAAATTTTCTCGATATCAGCAATCTGATATTTAATTTTGCCGTTAGAAATTGCCTTGAAACTCGACATTTGGAACATTGTGGTTTTAAACTCGTATCTTAACTCTCATAATTAATTCCAACTTACTGGCTTAGGAAACTGTAGACAAAATAGGGGTTTCACATATTCCTAATTAGCTTGATATATATTGTTAGCTCAATCTAACTTAAGCTTCTAGGTAAAGTGGTTTCTCAACAAGCTCTAAAGCAATTTTCTAGAGGTTCTAGATTCAAACATCATTCTAGTCAAATTTAAATTTATTTATTTCATTGTGCATTACCCTGTTTTAAATATCGGCCAATACGGCCGAGATATCGTCCGATATCTCCTTTTTTTGCCTCCTGCCGATACGATATGGAGAAATCGTTCGCCATATCGTTTGCAGCAAAAACGGCCGATATTTGAAATATCGGCCAATAAATTGCCTGATATTTGCCGATAAATCGTTCGATATATCACCCGATATGAAGTAACTTATTTATTGCACGACTGCGTGCAAATTTACATTATTTTTTACTGTCTCTGCAAGCATATTACATCATTTTTATTAGGTAGATGATATGTATGACTCTAAATCAACTCTTAATTATCAATATTTCATTATATATAGTGTCCAATATGAACGCCCGATATGCGCGCGTATCCCCAATATCTCCCCCGATATTCGATATCCGATATGAAAAACCCCCGTCCGATACAATTCCGATATCCGATATTTAGAACCTTGGTGCATTACCAAGAGAGGTTTAAAAGTTGGAGGCCCTTCCTCATGGCCAAAAGACCCATATGAGGGGAAGTGTAAATTAGCTTAATATACATTGTTAGCCCACAATTCTATAGTTACGCTTTTAGGTAGAGTGGTTTCCTGACAATCCTATCGTTAAGACTTTCACTAAGTGCCATGTTAAACAAAGGGTTAAGAAAAATTAAATCACCTAAGTAAATTCCATGGTTTCAAATATCAGCCATTCTGATACATAATAGCAATGTCAAATGAGGTTTCAAGGAACTTGATGTGATACTAAGCATATGATGTCAGTCATATTGTTGATATTGAAGACCAATATTAACGATATTGATACTAAAAATCATTGGCCATTACGTATACTGATACCGAGATTTTAAACATCATAAATTCTATGCAGCTTTTAGCTTGGATTGGAACTGTGATAGAGATTATTAATTTGATGGCTTTAACCCAGGTTAAAAGATATTCCAAAAGGGACAGGTGGGTTCATAACTCCCTCCTTAAGCTGGGTTAACATCATTTAATCCATGGGACTGAACTATTTGAACCCATATTAATTAAACAAAAGTTATTTGGCAACATGAAGTAGTTAAAATATTTAACCCTGCTTTAACCCTTACCAGACAGAGCTTTAAAGTTTTATAAGACAATAATGACCAACAATCTTGCACTCTTGAAGGGTCCAAGCAAAACCAGATGAAAGTCACAGCAAAACTAAGATGGATATGTGATATGGTGAGGAATGAATGCAGCACAGAGGGATTATTGGGGTGGCAACAATTCCGAATAAGGTGATAAAGCAAGAGTCGGAACTACGTTCATAGTGAAATGGACAATAAAGAGTTAAGAAACTCAAAGTGTCTTAGATTTGTGTTAAAATTTAAGAGTAAGAAACATCTACAAGAACGTGAACTGAATTTACAACACATTGAAAACTTTATTGTGACACAGGATTTGCCCTTAAAAATGAATGGCAAAGGATTAGTAAGGATTGACTTGAACCATTGGGAAAAGAACCCACGTGCCTTCACAAATTATTCCTAATACATAATGGAAAAATCTCAAATATAGAAAGAGGAAAGGCATAGGGATAGGGATAACTACTTACAATCTAAATAACATATAAATGGCATTAGACTCTCGGCACCACCAAGATTTTTTTCATTTTTGTTCTATTTCTGACATAAGCATAGGCCAATACATTATTAGCAACCAAAAAAAAGGTACATGCAAGGGTGGGGGTTAAGGAATATCCAAATAAGGTCACGTAGAGAAGTTACATGACAAAAAGACAAGTAGAACTGGTAATTCTTAAGAACCCACAACATAAGGGGCCAAAGCCACAACATATTATCTACATTTTGGGCCCACATAAATGCAAACATGGACCAAAAGGCCTAAGACCAGGTGTGACTCTTATGTCTTACAAGGTTCTCATTACAACATTAATAGATACCAACAAATATTACCACTGTCCATATCTGACTCTTTGCCCTCTCCAATGTGTACCCTTTCTTCTCCATTTTTTAGTGGAGACCATAGGCCTAATTAGCTTTGCCGGAGGAGAAAATAATGGTGTGTGTATTATTAGAGAACACAAGGAAGGGAACAAAAGGGTTATGATTCAAAGTCATTTAGCAAAGAAATGTCAGTTGTCTGCCTAAAGTAGCTATTTTTTGCGTAAGTCACTATACCATCTAAATTTGTAGGTTAGGTAGAAACTTCCGATATTCTGTGTTGCTCACCTCCATGTTATGCACAGTCTCACCAAAACATCTAAATGGACTAATTCCTACCGCAACTTGTACGACTAGAGCTGGTGTGAAACATCCCATAGTAGATTGCTAACTTCAAACATGACATTTGTGTACCGAATTATCATGTATGACACAATCACAACAAGAATTTGAACTTCCATTTCACATCTAGTCCCCATGGAAATGGTAAACCCATGTTGAGCAGGTAGATTCCTGCTTGGATGTCCAAGATATGCTAGTCACGATTCATCTGAGGTGTCACACCTGATTCTTCCTTCTCAATGACTTTGATAGCAATAGAGTAGAAGAGTTGTCTGATCTAAAATACCAGTAGAGTAGAAGAGTTGACTTTTTTATTTTAGTCATGATTGCAACTTTTACTAGGTCTCCAGTGCAAAATACTGTTCGAGAGATTTCATCCCTAGAGAGATTGCAAAGGAGGCTTAACCTTTGAATAAAAAGAAAGGTGTCTCGACTCTCAAGGCAATCTGAAAGCATCATACTTGCACTCTAATGTTAATGGAGACTAAAAGATACCATAGGTGCTGCAGGTGGACGGAAAGGGCACCAAGAAGTGGTTCAGAGATAAACGACATGCAACCCTGGAATCAGTTAGGTTCCACGCAAGTTGTAATTCTTCTTGAAATTAAAAGGATGTCCATAGTGAATGTTGTTGACAACAGCATAAAAAGTTGGCAACCAGTCAAATCTCATGAATAATGTTCATGACAATTGTACAAGTAGAAAGCCTAGAGGAGATTTTGGTCTGGTACAACATCCTCCAATTTTCAAAACTCCGTTCTAGGGGTTATGGGGTTTGGAGGAGTGGATTTCTGAAAAGATGGCAACTGAGTAGGGAGTTTTGGTAAATTACATTGGTTGAGGGAAAAAAAAGGAAGCAGTCATCCTTCAAATGGCCATGATTATGATAGAACACAAGAGATGAGGGAATCAAGTTGATTCACCAAGTTGTTGTCATTGAAATAGTAAGGTGGCTTTCAAATTGACTATGTTTCTAGATTCGGAGCAATGTCGTTAGCGAAAAGAGTGTGGTAATTACTAGCATTTAGTGGAAGAGAGGATAGAGTTAAGGTAGATTAGGAGTGTTATTAAGAAAGATGGAGGATGGAAGTATCTGGGGATTGTATAGGAGTAGTGCCAATGCGACAAAAAGCCATTTTTCACAAATTTCATCCCAAAATCACAGTACCCATCTTGGTTATGAACGCTAAAAGTATTTTTCAGGAAATGTTTTATTTTTGAACTAGGTAAAGCCCTAAGGGGTTGTATTTACTGTTTATGGACTGCACTGATGGCCTCAGTAAGTCTATGGAATGGGAAGGCAGGTGTAATGCACTGTGGTTGGTTTGTGATATTCATGGAGTTGAAAGAGTTTACTGCAATAGCTCTCTTAATTTTCGACTTAGGCACCTTTAGGATTGATTTTAACCAAAAACCCTCCCCACCCGTCCGTAGGAGTGCAAGTATCAGGCATGGGACAGCACTAGAATGGGTAGGGAGATCGGATAAGGGTATGGCTTTGGAAGAGGGGAAAGGAGATAGAGGAGGAGGAAACCTCTTCTCACTTACTAAGTCCTTGTTAATTCTCTCTTGTTTCATTATGACATAGAAAACAATTGAAACAATTATTATATAATTTAATAATAACATGTAAGTTTCAATGTTCCCGGTACCTGCCATACAAAGTAATGGTTATCATTGTATTGTATTCTTGGTGGTATCATGAATAGAATATCATATAACAGAGAGCACAAACACATTTCAGAAAGTGGGCATCAAATCATGTGTTGCAAGATATTATAACTATGGATGTCAGATACTCAGTGGAGTTCTTATGAGGGGAAACTATTAAATGCAATTTTCAAAAGAAAATGCCTTGTGCCTACAAGCAGTGGCTCATGCTAGAAAATCACAACAAAAAGAAAGGAAATGAAATGAAATGATAATTCTCCCAGTAACTTACGACAGAAAAGCCACTACGAGTCAGATCATCCAAAGTTTGACGCAAATTCTGCAAAAGAGAAAAAGAAAAATGTGGTAGAAAGCAACAAATAAAAATAATGGAATGCTAGAAATCTGGAGCCTGACTTGTGACTTCGTTCAAAAAAAATTACAACTTCTGGCTTATTTCCTTTCCTCATTATCCGAATTTTTAGTGTGTACTTAAAAGACACCTCGAAAGTTAAACAAGTTCTAGATGGAAATAATGAACATGGTAAACACATACCAAAACGGGGCATCCAGCCCTCGGAATACTATCTGATCGCAAACCACCAAAAGGATTTAATCCAGCATGCTCAACAAGAATGCACGCATCAAATCCAAGTGCTTCATAAAAGTCACCAACCTGAATGGAAAAGGCATATACAATATTATACTAAGTGCATGAACACTGAACATGGGTAAAGAAACAAACGGCAGAAAATGATGTGAGACCTAAATAACCTGAACAACCAATACCGCATGCAATAGACAGGTTTCATACACCATTTTACTTTGTGTACTATTGCCAACTAAGGCATGATTGTTTTCAGCTACTTATCCAAGAAATTGTCCTAGTTGTCACTTCAATCAGAACATCAGGCACAACACAGTTTAAACAGCTACGGTCAGATATTAGCTGCTATCCCATCTATGCCAGGGGTAGCAGTTGGCATAATTGGATCAAGAAGCAAAATACAAGCGAGAGTAGCAGTTAATCATGAGGTACAGACTTCTCTTGAACCTAAATTAGCACTTAGAGAAAAGAAGTATAACTGTATAGGAAAGAAATACAATCCTTGTTAAATTCATCATTTAAACACTTCAAATGAAGACGAATATCCTAATCTTGTGCCAGGATGAGGAAACAGTGCAAAGATCTATGTTTTTGTAGGAATACAATACAAAAGCCAACAGCAAATTGCAAAAACATAAAATACATATAAAAATCATCTTGTATGTTGCCTTGCCTCCTTTCTCCCTCTCAAATCTTTCCTTATAGACCCCCTTGCTCTCACTTTCTCTGACAAGTTCATATAGCAGAAAAGGGAGTTTACCTATGATCCTTTCACTAAGAACCACCAAAAGAGAAGGTAATACAACTAATACAAGAATGTGGGTAATTTGTTTACTGATTTTTGATACCTAGGCAGAACCAAGCAACACCAACACATTATCACAGTAAACAAGAATTTATTGAAAGAACTTCATAAATAGCTGCACAGATATAAACTTTCAGAGGCCAACAACATACCCTACAGAGTAAAACTTCACGTGGAAACCTTGATTTGAACTGCAATATCTCTGAGTTAAGAGTTCCTTCTTTCAAACTGCATCAGAAAAGACCACAGAAAACTTTTACAAATTCCAAAAGACAGTTACGGATTAACTTTTAAGCTTTAAGATAACATAAATAAACATTTGTGCTATTAGTTAAAGTTAAGTCTGGTTCTTTAGCTTAGCTTCTTGGTGGTCTCATTTGGGACGAGGAGAGTTAGAAAACCGATTAGATTATTGTGAAATATTTATGATGGCCTTTATATGGGTTATTTGGTATGAGTGACGTTCTTTACGTGTGTATAAGAATGATGCTTGTTTGCTTGATTCTCTTATTTTCTTTGTAGGCTCCTGGACAGGAATTTACTTCTCACTGAGAAGAGATGAATTCTACAGAGTTTATCACACGTGTGAGGGACAAGTCCAATGGATCATCTGAAAGTTTTTATGGTATTATGTTACCTCAACAGCATGTTTTGGTAGTATCAAATTTTCTTCATATGCAGCTCTGTTGGGTCTCTTTGCTGGATAGTTGATAGTGGGATCTTTGGAGTTTTAATTTTCCTTTTTTGCCATGAAATTTCTGTTTTATGGGTACTTTTTTAGAATTTACTTTGCGTCGGCACGTCATGTAATCTCTGTGTCAGCATGTTTGTGGTTGTCTATGAGGCATAGACACGGCCAGACCCAGGTCGTGTCCATGTGAGCACGTGTCGGACACGAAAACGTGCCCGAAAGGGCCCCAATATGTGTCCGACATGGTTCGTCTGTGTCCGACACGGACCGACCCATGTCTACTTAGCAGACCGGGTTTAACCCGGTCTGGACATAGGCCGGGCACGGACGGGGCGGGTTAAAAAAAAAAGCATCCGCTTCATTTTCTTTTTAACCCTCTCGCACCCCGACGTCCTCGACCTCTCTCTCTCTCTCCTCGAATCCATCTCGGCGACGGCAGAGACGACTACGACGACGGCGACGGAGGTAAGTTTTGATTTTAATTTTAGTTTTCTAGGGTTTTAATTTGGGATTTTCTTTGACTTTGATTTTTTTTACAGATCCTCCTCCTCCTAGCCAATCTCACTCCGATCCGATCTCCAATCTCTCGTTCTCAGGAAATTTCACCCCCTTATCTCTCTCAGATCTCTCTCTGTCTGTCTCGTTGTCTCCTCCTCTCTCTCAGTCTCTTCCTCAGTCTCTCTAAGTCTCTATCTCTCTCTCCCCTCTCAGTCTCTCTCTGTATCTCTTTCTCGATCTCTCTCTGTCTCTCTTTCGGTATCTCACTCTCTTTGTATCTCTCTCTCGATCTCTCTCCGTCTCTCGACTAAGAATGACATTGAGATAGATGAGCAGAGAGAGGAAGTGAGAGATAGAGGAGAGACTGAGAGAGAAAGAGAGTGATAGGCAGAGAGACTGAGAGAGTCTCAGAGGCAGAGAGAGACTGAGAAACTGAGAGAGAATGAGAGACAGAGAGAGTGTGAGAGAGAGAGAGGTAGAGAGAGTGAGTGACTGAGAGAGACTGAGAGAGAGTGAGAGGCAGAGAGAGACTGAGAGAGACTGTGAGAGCAGAGAGGATTATTGTTGTTGTGTTGTGAAATTAAGGCAATATGAATTGCATGATTGATGTAGTATTGTGTAGAAATTTGAGTATAATTGATTTAGAATTTTGATTTTGTTGTGTGTTGTTGTGTTTAGAAATTAAAGCAATATGACTTCAATAGAAGACTATTCAAGTGGTCCGTCGGATGATCATGCACCTCTTTGAAAGTTTGTAACTAAATTAGAAAAATTAGAAGGGGAGGAGGAAATGAAAGTGAAAATGTAGTTATTACCTTGAATCATTCAATGGATCTTATTCTAGAGTCAAGGCACATCTCATGCGGATAAGCAGACAAGGAATAAAGATGTGTGCAACGGTTAAACCCCACAACATAAGGGATATGACAAAGGAGATAAAGCAGCAGAAATGAGATTGAAGGCTTCTACGCCTAGGGACGTAACATTACCAATAACGTCAAGTGTGGCCGGTGAAAGTGCAAGTGGTCCAAATGCACCGAAGAAGAGAGGGGGTCAACACCATTGATCAGCATTCAATAAAAAGGCAAGGGATGATTAGATTGCATTATTGCGAGGATGTTCTATACCGGTTGATTGTCATTTAATTTGATAAGGAATCCATGGTATGCCAAGGCATTTAAATTTGCCTCAAATAATCCAATAGCCCGCGACAAACCTCTCGGCTACAACTCTTTGAGGATCACTCTCTTGCAACGTGAAAAATCTCACGTAGAGGGGTTGATGGAGCCCATCAGGGCCACATGAAAGCAAAAAGGGGTCTTTATTTGTAGTGATGGGTGGGCGGATGCGCAAAGAAGACCTCTCATTGATTTCATGACAGTCACCGAAAGTGGCCAGATGTTCTTGAACTCCGTAAATGCGAGGGAGAAGTGAAAAACCGGCATTACATTGCGGAGAAACTTAAAGATTGAATTGAAGAAGTTGGTAAAATATCATCCAAATCATAACGGATAATGTTTCTGCATGTAAGGTCGCTGGTGCTATTGTGCAAAGCAAGTTTTCTCACATCTTTTGGACTCCTTATGTAGCGCACTCTAAACCTTGCACTTAAGAATAATGTTGCGGCTAAAAATACGTAGGCAAATGCTGTAGTTTATGCTCAATGTAGTTGGAACACGGAGGTCTCGAATGATGCCTTGATTATGAAAAATTTTATCATGAACCATTCCATGAGGCTTGCCATATTCAATGACTATTCCAAGATGAAGCTTCTTGCAGTTGCGGATACTAGATTTGCTTCTTGAATTATCATGTTGAATAGGTTTAAAATCATTAAAAGAAACCTCCAAGATTTGGTCCTTAGTGATTGATGGAACATGTATAGGGATGATGATGATGTGGGACAATCACAATTTGTTAAAGAAAAGTCCTAAATAATTTGTGGTAGGACAAGATAAACTACATCATTGCCCTCACCGAGCCAATTTATGACATGATGAGGGTCACCGACACCGACAAGCCATCTCTTCATTTGGCGTATGACATGTAGGACACAGCAATCGAGAAGGTTAAAGTGTTATTTATCAGCGTGAAGAGAAAAGGAAAAATGAGCAATCACCTTTTATGATGT
Source organism: Agave tequilana (assembly GCA_038442645.1). Lineage (NCBI taxonomy): Eukaryota > Viridiplantae > Streptophyta > Magnoliopsida > Asparagales > Asparagaceae > Agave > Agave tequilana. The sequence continues at coordinate 46,757 of JAVJIF010016072.1, forward strand.
TGTGCATCAAATCTTGGAGGATCGATGGAACAAGAGTAACATGCCACTTCAATGTTTGGCACACTCTTTGAATCCATGATAATATCTAAGTTAATGAATTATTTCATTGTCTTTAATGTGGTTATTCTTTAATGTGGTTATTATTTATGTTAATAGGTATTATCATAATGTTTGGCTTAATGAGAATATAAGTCGACAAGCTCCCCAAAGATGAAGAGATCTATTCTGAAAGAAGTAAGTGTTTGAAGAGATACTATCCCAACCCCGAAGAAAAACGGGCAGCTAGCATGGAATATGCTAGATTTTCGAGCACTATGGGTGCTTTTGCCGGTCAAAATTCTCTTTGAGATAGAGGATTTGTGGATCCAAAGTGTTGGTGGGTTCTTTATGATTCATCAACTCATAATTTACAAGTGTTAGCCTTAAAGCTTTTAGGCCAATCATGTTCCTCCTCTTGTTGTGAAAGAAATTAGAGTACATGCTCCTTTATTCGCTCCTTAAAGAGAAACAAATTAACCCTGACACGGGCCAAAGATCTAGTGTATGTGCATAATAATCTCTGTTTGCTTTATCGAAATTCAAAAGAATATAATGAAGAGGAAACAAAGATGTGGGATATTGGCAGCGATGGCTTTGACTCATTTCAGGGTGGCAGTGTTCTAGATTTCGCTACTCTTTCTCTTGATGAACCCACGATGGAGGTCGTGTTGCTTGCGGATGATAGAAATGGAGATAATGAGGAAGTCATTTGATTAGCTTCGACTTCATCTTGATTCTTGAGATATATGATAGCAGTTGTAATTTTGTTTTGAACTTGTGATGTTAAGTGTTGACAGGTTGTAATATTATTATAAACTTGTGATATTTTATAGTTTGTGCACGTGTTGATTGGCATTTTAGTTAGTTTGTTGATCACTTGATTTAGATTTTTATAAATTTATTTATATAATAATAATAAAATATTTCTTGTCGTGTCCCCGTATCCTTTTTTTGAATTTTGCCAGGTCACGTGTCCGACACTCGTGTCCATGTTCGTGCTTCATAGGTGACTGTACAACTTAGGTTATAGTTGCTTGTTTATCCGTTTGTATGTTTACCAATACTGAGTATCTACAGCCAAGAGCCTGATAAATAATTGAAACAACAATTCAAATCGACAATTCACTTTACCTCCCATTTTTTAAGTTCACATCCAGGCCTAACAAATTTGCATATGTGAGCCTCTTAACCAGATGAACAGTCGAAGGTTTCTTGCACATCTCCATCTTCTGCAGATTAAAATATTGCATTGTCAAGGAAATTTTCCTTATATTACCAAAAAAAAAAGTTGAAAATAAAAGAAGAAGAGAAGAGGGGGGGAAAGACCGTACCTCTTTCCACCATAATATATGAGAATAGTTATGTTCATCACAAAGAACCTTTTGTTTGTCTCTTCTAGTTGCCTTCGAAACCCCTTTTATCACTTTAATCGATTCATAGTGAAATCTCCTTTCCACAACGCTGCATTAGTAATTTAGTATCCATCAAAATGAGAAATTTGGAGAATTCAGCAAGAAATCTAGAAAAAAGACGGAGATTTTTAGGGTTAGAAATTACTGCGGCAAAGGTGAGATTTTGAATCGACGAATGGGAGAAGGGCGGAGAAGTCCAGCGAGCATCAGCCAGCGAGGAGACGCAGCCATCAGAGAGCTCGTTACAAACCGGTGCATTTGATTTGAGATGGCTGGGGTTAGGATTTCGATCGCTTGTTGTAATTGAGAGAGCAGTAGGGCTTAGGGTTTTGGTAGTCGGATTCTCTATTCCCGCCAGAAACGATAGTGGGGTATAGCTGGGATTTTGTGCGTCGGAAGATAAATCGGGAACATAAAGGACGAACTTGGGAAGTGTGAGGCAGCGGACATTACCGCCCAAAGAAATGAGAAACTCATCCCAAGTGTATTATTATTTTTTTTAACAATTTTACTCTTGATAAAAATCTAAATGTCTTTGTTATTCCTCTTTTTTTTCCTTTCTTCTTCCTTCTTCCTTCCTCTAGCCGCCCTCTTTTTTCTTCTCCGGCAATGCCCTCCTCCCCTCCAATTTCCCCACCCTCCCCTACTGATCTCCCCTCCTCGGCGCGTCCTCGCCCACCCTCCCCCCAAACCCCCTTCCCCTTCCTCTTCCTGATCTTCCCCTCCTCGGTACTCCCCCGCCCGCCCTCCACACCCCCCCAATCTCCCCATCCCCCCTCCCCCTAGAATGTTTGACCTGATTTCTGGCGATCAGACTCTGGTCTGTTCGGTCGGGCCGAACAGATGTTGGGGTGCCTTTATTAATTTTGGGGGCGCCTTAATCCTTAGGGTGCCTTTATCATTTCTTGGGGTGGAAATATCTGCTCCCGAGGTGTGAGTAAGCTAGCAATCGTAAGAAACAGGGCCTCATTAATGGCTCTCAGTGACTGACTAGTCAAGTAAAACCCAGGGATCAGATTAGGTCACGGGAAAACTCCTGAAGGAAAATTTGTCCAATTTGAATTCATATGAACCCAAATGTTTCTCATTCAGCATCATATGGATCCCACAAGCTAAGGAGCCCGCATGTAAGCAGCTCATTATGGCCTACTTGGATGCCCGAAATCCAACTTTGGAAAATCATTGTTCCTTTGAGTGGGATCAGATTTTACAAAATTTGTTTGATTGAACAACAAAACAATATGGAAAACCTACTGGGGCTCACAAACAGTGGTTGCGGGTCGCAAAAATCAGAAATCTCGTTTCGGCTCCGCGAGGGCATGAAAACACGAGAAAAGAGGTGAAAGTGGGGCATGCGGCTTGCTTTTCCACCCGAAAAAGGCGCGGGTGGGCCACACTATTTTTTCACAAAGTTTTTTCCCCCAACCAAACACGTCCTTGGTCGTTTGAGAAATGATAGCAGATCAATAGTCAACAGACTACATAATCTGGTTATCTCACATGGCACATGAGTTGGACTAAATTTACAATTTGTAAGTGAGAGGGAGAGAGAACTCAAACTCGTTATCATTGATTCATTGAAGCCTAATCCATATGTTTCGCATTTGTTTATAGATAATGATTATTCCCTTGTCTTTCATGACTTCGAGTGAACAACAATTGCAATGGCACGACATAAATCGTAGATGATTAGAAGATGTTTTGTTCATATTTAGCGCAGAATAGTGTTGATGTTTCTACACAATGGATAATACGTAGGGACAACTCACGCCGTGTCACTGGTGGTCCTGAAGGCACTTGTGTCACAGGTGATTTGAAGGCGCTTGAAAATGATCCGATATAGAATTTGTAAGTAGTATTGTGCCAACTCTAGGAATGGAACGTTCACATAGTTCCTGAGGGGCAATGGATAGGCACGGATAGTTGCACCCATAAAGTTTGATTAACACACTTTTTGGATTTTGATACACACAAATTTGATTAACAGACCCCTCCAGTATTCCTTAAATACCCTTAACTATTGAAATTTTTAAAAATTTAAAAATTCCTAAACTACCATCCCTAATTCCTAACCTACCCATAAGCCTAACACAAACTCCCTCAGTTTCTCCCTCTCATGCACTCCTGTAACCCCTCTCTATTTCACTTGTTTTTTTTTCAAAATTTAGCATTCTCGCATCAATTTCTTTGTGGTTGAGGTCAGATCTCTTCAAAAAAAAAATGCAAATTTTCAATTCTACAGTTCAGGTAACTCATCATTCTCTAAATTTTTAAAATAATCTCAAAATCTTAATTTTTCTTTAATTTTTTTGAAATTCATTACCTTTGATTGTTGTCAAGGAGAATGTAGGTTCTATTCATTTGAAAACATTTCAAAAATTTAAACAATTTTGATCAAAATTTTTGAATTTTTGAGGAATTTTGGAGTTGGATTCAGAATCTGTTCGGTCCTAATCGGTTGAATAGATTAACAATGTTTGGCCCACGATGGCCGATCAATTTGTTAATATGTTCGGCCTCTACTGGCTGAACATTTAGTTGTTAATATGTTCGGCCTCTACTGGTCGAACATATGTAAAATGTTTGGCTTCATGAGGCCGAACGTTAAAATTTTGTTCGGCCTTCATAGGCCGAACATGATTATATTGTTCGTCTTACAGTGGCCGAACATCAGGTCTTTGTTCGGCCATCTTAGGCCGAATATTACTTTTAAAAGTACATTCACTGTAGGCCTAACCGATGTGTTATATTTTAGGGGGTTTATGGCTAACATGCTCTATGACTATCTACTGCAGACATGAGTGGCGTAGGACCATATAGAGTTCGACCTACTGCTACGAGTAGACGCTCTAGACGTGTATCTCCCTCCAATATTCCAGAAATAGAGGAGGTTGAAGTTGATATCGAGGAAGAAGTGTCTGAAGAGTTGACAGGACTATTTCCGGGTGGTCCTTATGACATTTCTATCCTACGAAGCTTCAAAACACATATAGCAACAAATATTTGGAAACAAAAGGTGATATTTTTTTTGAATAATAATTCTTTTATGAAATGTTTAGAGAATTTCTTATGATTATCATTGTACTCATTTATTTTCTTACAAGAGAGAGATCATCTGAAACCTCTCTATCACACATCAAAATTGAATGATTGGTCTATTAACGAACCCAACTGTCGCTTCAATAATTACGTTGATCACTGTGGATTGCGAGGGCTGGTTGATATTTCACATCGAAATATCAATCATATATTGGATTCAACATTTGTGGAGAGATGACAGCCTGAAGCTAATACTTTCACATGTCATTCGGAGAGGTAGCAATAACATTGGATGATGTTGCCACACTTATTGGCATACCGATTGTAAGTCGATCCGTCAACCCCTGTCGTAGATGATGCAATGAAACTACTCATGCGGACACTTGGGGTGACATGGAGAGTTGAAAAAGATGAGTTAGAGATGATACATGGTACATCTGTTAGATTAGAATGGCTTCGTTCCTGCTTTTCTAATGTTACGGATGGTGACACGGAGGTCCGAATTAAGTGCGCAGTTAGAGCTTTTTTTTATCTAGTTGGGTGCAATTTATTTAGTGATAAAAGCGGAATACGAGTTTCTGTATTGTATGTTAGTCTGTTTGAAGACCTGGGTGTTGTTTCAACTTATGCATAGGGCACAACTACACTGGCATATGTATATAGACAGCTTGGGTTTGCTTCCAGAGGTGGCGTTAAGCAAATTGCTGGTTATTTGCCACTGCTAGAGGTATTATTAGTTTAATGCTTGTTTTAAAAAAAATTGTTATGATTATAAGACTAATATTGAAGATTTTTTTAAACAGACATGGATATACAAGCACTTTTATATTATGAGACCCCCACACAATATGGATTACACGAATACTCTTCCATGTGCTTGCATGTGGGGGTCGGGTGGATCGGCGGAAAAATCGTTGGAAAAGTTATAAGCAATTCGTGAATCTCTTAATTACTTGCGAGCATATAAGGTAAATTAGTTGCTAAACAACTAAGCAGTGTACATTCAGATAACAATTATATTGATGTAAACTTTTTTCTTATATAGGTCATATGGAACCCATATCAAGATCCAGAGATCATCACTCGTTCCCTGATGTTGCTTTCTTCGCTGGATGTAGAAAGTGTGTTGATATTGTAGAACCATATCATCCAAAAAAGTGTTGCGACAATTTGGCCAAGTGCAGATTATACTTTCACCTATCCCGCCAGCTCATAGTAGAAGACGATACAGTTCGAAGCAGTACAGATTATCTTACAATAGTGTAGATCATTTTTGGGAGAGGTGGCGTAGTCATATATTATCTAAAGAGGAAAGGAGCGTGCCAGTGACATATCAGTGGGAATCAATAGATCAGTATATGGACTGGTACCTCCAGATATCTCACCCTGTAATTCAAAATCCGGTGTATAGGTCCGCGGGCGCAGAAATACAAACGCATGCCACTAACGTTACATCCAACATCCTTTTTCAGGTATAATATTCAACTAATTTTTTAATAGTGTAAGCTTAAATTTCTCATTTTGATACATTTCTAATTTTTTTCAGCGTGTTGCTCATGCATTACGGATTTGTGAACCCACACTTCAAAGACGGGTCATGGGAGAGCATGAAGGACCAAGGTTACAATCACCAGTTTCTTATTTTGATGATAACAAAGTATTGTTGGCCCAAAGTCTCATCACTCTAGTTTTGATGATGATTAACTCATGTAGTTATAGTACTAATGATTCTGTATTTATATAGTTTCAGATATTTGATTAAGATCTTAGTCGGTGTTTAGCTTCAACAAAAGATTCAAAGTCAAGTTTTGAAGCTAGCATGTGTTGATTTAAGAGCTCGCGCATCAAGATCGCATCAAGTACTCAAGAGGAGTCTAGCTCATGGATCAAGGTTTGGACTAAATCAAGAAGGAGAAGGAGATTTTCAAGATAAGGTTTTCAAGACTTGTGTCATGTTTGTAAGTGGTAAGATGATATTTTTAGATAAAATATAAAGGATAGATTAGTTGTGGATTGCTCAAGCTTATACACACATACAAAAGATTTACATGTGTTTTCTTAAAATAGTTTTAGTTTTAGAAAATACCATTTTTGTTTTGAGCTTCATAGTATATATCTTTATGTTTCATGAATAGAGTTCATCAAAATGAGTTTATATGGTTTATATGTATTTTGGATTTCATCCATGCACATTGTTGGTTCAAATGTTTAGAAAAACTTATTTGATGTTTTCTATACATGTGTTTGAGTTTTAGATTTATCAAAACTTATTTCAGAACTTATTGTCAAAAATATAGATATTTCATATTATATGTGTATTGGATCATATCCATGCACACTAAGCTTCAGAAGTGTTTAAAATATCTTGTTTTTGTATTTGGAGAAATTTAGGAAAATCGTTTTTCAAATTAAAGATGGATTTTGAAAAATACAAATTTTTACTTAAGGCAAAATTTCTATATCACAAAAATGGTTTTAAATGTTTGTAATATGTATTGATTTTTGATCAAACAAGTTTGTACATCAAAGTATTTCAATGAACCTATTTTTGTAGATTTTATGTGATTTTATGAAAATTTATAAGAATTTACTAAACCAAGTTTTAATGCCCAAATGTCAGACCAGGCCTTCTGGCGGTCGACCGACCGGTCGACCGAGCTAGAAGTCGGTCGACTGGGCAGTCGACTGATGTGCAAAGAACACGCACAGCCATTTTGGCTTGAGGGCCGATCGACCGTGCGGTCGACCGTCTAGAGAGCTTTGCTCTCTGGATCTGGCCCCGGTCGACCGGGCGGTCGACCGTCCAGAGAGATATGCTCTCTGGATTTGGCCCCGGTCGATCGGGCGATCAATCGGTAGGTCAAAGCCCAAGGCACGGTCGACGGGCGGTCGACCGGCAGGCCCTAACGGTCAAAAATTTGACCGTTGGCCGGTCGACCGACATGTCACTTTGACCTGATATTTAACCCCAACGGCTAGTTTTTGGGAGACTATTTAAGGGGGCTTGTTTGGGCTGTTTTTCATAAGATTTTTGGAGAGTTCAACATCAGTTTTTTCATCTCTTTTAGATGTTTTCTCTACTTGCTTTAGGACTAATACTTCTATATCAAAAGGAGAGTTTTCAAGAGTGTTTTCAAAAGTGATTTCTTGAGTTTTTCACCACAACTCTATCCTAGTTTTTCTCACGCATACTTGAGTTTTTCATTGTCATATCTATTGTTGACTGAGTTTTCCTGCACACAAAATGTAGTATTTTAGTTTTAAGAATAGGATGTGCAAGTTCTCAATTCTAATCCGCTGTAGCAAGGCTATGCGGGTCGTGATCCTCAGGGAGGGACTGCGATGGAAGCGTTAAGCAAGTTTCTCTAAAGTTTTTATTTTTATTAGTTAAGTTAGAAAGGAAGTGGTATTTACAATGGGTGGTAGAAAAGAATATGGAGATGAGTTGTATTTAATCTACAAAAAGAAAAGAAAAGAAAAAGAAAGAAAACTTATCTCTTTAGTCTGCTTGCCGTTTGAACCGTTGCGATGATTTCCCTTTTCTTGGAAGGTGTACAAGCACGGCTTATGGGATCGTCCGCCTTCTTAATCTACTCTACGAAATGAAAAATAAGCTATGAAGACCTGTTCATCGCCATTGGGCCGTCAAGGTTCCTTCTTCGGCTAGGTATTCTCGAAGCGATCGAATCTCACGGTTTGCAAGACATTAGAGAACAAATAGAAGAAAGTAGATACAAGATTAAAAAGAAGAAAAAAAAACTAGAATAATACAAGAATAAAATAAAACAAGCCTTGATTCGATTATTAAACAATGGTGGAAAAATAACACTTACACCGACTGTCACCATCAGTACAAGCAGATCCCTTCCTCCATGAATACATCATCTCCTCTCAGCTTTTACAAAAAGAAATTAAAAATATACAAAGGTGGAAAGAAAACCTAAAAACCCTAACTTTGGCCCTTGGCTCTTCTCTGGACGCTCTGTACGTTGCAATGCAGGGGATATTTATAGGTGCAGAAGGAAGTAGAGTCCCATCACGACACTTCCACAAAAGTTGTTGCCCGGAGTCATCCATACTGCTGCGGAAACGCGGCTTTTGCCGCGTTTCCGCGGCAAAGCTGTGGCTTTTGGCCACGCGCTTTGGCGCGTGGCCTCTCCTGGTCCGTCCATCTGGGCGCCTGCTTCTGGAAGTATGATCCTGGCTCTTCATATTGGGATTTCGAGATAACTTGATAATCAAGTTACCTAGATGTTGAATTCTCCCAATCTCTTTTAAACGAATTTCCTTCTCATCTTTGGCTTTTATGCTCATCCTGCAAGAGTTTAGGGTTGGGTAGAATTCTATCCTTCCCTCATCTTTAATAATTGCAACTTTAGCCCTTGTATAATTGTACTTTGACAATCTGCTATTTGCACTTTGACTCTTGGGCTTCAAATATGGGCTTTTAGGCTTCATTAGGCTTTATTTATTATAAACATAATAATTCGAGGCCTGCACACAATAAATCACAAAATGTTAATAAATGTGCAGAATTAAATGAATAAATATGAAAATGTGATGGTAAATGTTATGATAAAAATGCACTTTTCACTACCAATCACACCCCCACACTTATCTTTTTGCTCGTCCTCGAGTAAAAACAAAGAAAAAGAAAAATTAATCTACCCTAACTCACTTTCGTAGGAATCACGATTGCACTTAGCACGTGCAACAAGCCGTTAACCTCTAGTTACCCTAGAGGACGAGTGTTGTCTCGTGAGGGTTTTCAGCGGATTGCACCCACAAAATCCATAAAAAGGAAAATATTTGAATTATATTTGAAGAGACTAAGTAGTCTATAAGTTTTAGGATCCTCATTTTTTATTCATTCTTCAAACCTAGTCTTTATAAAGTTAATTGTTTTTCATTTTAGGTAAGGATTAAAATTGAATTTCTAATATAGTCTTTTTCGTTACAAAAAATCATATGCATCCTTATGTTTTTACTAGGAATTCCTTAACTTGGACTCTCATGCCTCTTTATTATTTATATATATATATTTTTTTGATATGTATAACTCATCTAATATTCTTTCGTGTAAGTATCAAGGCTTCTTGAGGCCTAATACCTAACTAATTGACTATTAGATGTGTTAATACATATATAAGTAATTTTTCCTTAATTTCCTTAGGCTTTCTAATCCACCCATGTAACGAACTTAAAGTCGATGACTCCCAAACCGGTCGGCTCTAGGGCACCAGGTGAGAAAACACCCCGCGGACTCAAATTCGAGTGAACTAGGCCACGAAACTAAGGTTATATTATTTTATTTTTTTTATACTCACCTTTAGGCGTGAATACTTATGCTTCTTGAGGCACATGTATCCAGCTTAATTGGTGAATTTTTTTTTTAATAATTTTTTTTTATATATATGAGGCACAAGGGTCTTTGTCTTAGAATCCTAGATATGCATTAGGTATGCAAATTTCATTAAGGTAAAAATCAAGACTAATTATTTATTCAATTTCTCTCCTATACCTAAAATTTAAACAATTTATTTATTTTGACCAAGTTTTTAGAAATCCTAATCATGATTTTCCTAATCCTTAAAACTAACTTAGATTTCTTTCAAAAAAATAAGTCAAAATACTTCCTTTTTATAACAATTTTTTTATTATTAGCAATGGTGTTAGTTTCTATCTATGTTAGTATGTTAGTAAAGCCCACCCCCACACTTATCTCATGCATTGTCCTCAATGTATGAATGAATGCATATATGCATGAAACAGAACAAGGGAAGGCGGAAGTTACCTTAGGGTGGTGGTTCCGGAGGTGGTCTAATTGGTCCACGAAATGCGGCCCAATCAAGATAACATATAATTTGGTGGAACCCACCAGAAACTTTCCTTACATAACCCACTAAAATATATGTATAATTATTTTTTAGTATTTCCACCCCATCAAATTTCCAAATTTCATAATAAATTTCAGAGTTAATTGTCTCAAGCTCCTTGTCCCAAAATGGAGTATGAAAGGATGGAATTATTGACTTGGACATTATAGGTGCGGGAACGAATACCGACTCAGGGAAGATGCTCAAATCAAGTAAGGGCTCAGGAGTCGGGCTAGGTTCAAGAATTGGGTCCAAGTCAAGAAATTGAAACTCAAGTCCACAATCTTCTTCCCACAATGGAATGTGACCTAATATGGGTGATATCTCTTTACTTCCAATATTAAGGAATTCTAGCTCATCGCCATACAATTCTTCAAAACTAAGGTCAACATCGTCCGTCAGAATTGTACAATCAATTCAGAAGTAAAGAGATTGTGAGAATCTAGGTCAAGTTCAATATGATCATCTAAAATGGGTGATTCAATTTCATAATGAATTGGAATAGGATCCAATGTTGACTCGGGAAAAGTGAAATCAAGTGGAGACACTGGAGTCATTATTGGATCAGGAAATAAAATTGAATCATCAAGTGGAAGATCATGATCATATTCATATTCAAGTTCTAATTCAGGAAAGGAAAAACTTGCCAAGTTATCAGAATTTGAAGTTTCGGCAAGTTCACATGATGGTACTGAATTAGAATCTTGTTGTCCAAAGCAACTTGGTTCGTCGGCTCTAATCGAGTGGTCATGAAAGCAGAAATGGCCGAACGGTGAGAACGTAAAGATTCAACCATCAGATCTATGTCACGATCACGGGCTAATCTAGCCTCAGTCATGGCAGCTAGCATCCCTTCATAGTCGATAGGTGCATCTTGCTGTGATTGGACTTGAAAAGATGAAGTGTCATCGTGATGAAGTTGTGAGTCGGTGGACTCACACATCATCCTATCTAAGATTGATGGTGATTGTTGCTTGGACTTATGCATACTTATCATTTCCCCAATAGATGGTAGTCTATTCTGAATTGGTGGATCTAAGTATGAATCATTGAAAGAATGTGGACTAGATGGATATGGAGGACAATTTGGTTGAGAATTAGACTCGGGGGACTCGAAACCCCATGAACTCTGTGAAGAGTTGAAATTATTATGTAAATTATAGTTGTAAGATGGGGGGTGTGGGTTATAGTCATTCGGATAAGACCATTCTGGCACACTAGATTGGTCAAAATTAGGGTATGCCGGGTTGGTAATATCCGAATAATAGTTAGGGGTGTAATATGGATTAAATTGGAATTATTATTATATGCCATATCACACCAACACAAACAACACAAACAAATAAACAAACAAAAAGAAAGAAAAATTCTAACCTAAGTTAGGGTAGACCTAGACCTAGACGACTCCTAACTGGTTAGACTTTCCACGGGAGGTAGGGTGTAGACTTTGACCACAAGTTAATCAGCCAGGTCGGGGCAAGAGTGGTGGGAGGTTTTCCGTCAAAGACGTTCCTTAATTAAATAACCACCACACTTCGGGCTTTCGGCCCTCAATCCCCTTCCTAGACACTGATTTAGCAAGAGTCAACTTCCAGCACTGTTCCCCCTTAGGATAATCTCCTATTGAGTCCGAGATGTCCCTAGGGCCAACGTCTACTAATTTTTATGTTAGGCTTGGGTTAGTGAGTGCTCGGATATGATTTTTGGGCTAAGGAAGGGTGATGAAATCCCCACCTTATCTTGTTAATAGGTTATGCCCTTAAGATGAATTAGTGCAAGTGTACAAGATAAATAGATAAGATTCACTCAAAGCAGAAATTCAACCAAGAGATGAGTCCTATTTTACATGCAATGCTTACGTACCTTGCTTCTCCAGCACTCTTCAACAGTAAAAATAAATAAATTGAAAAGTCACGTGCCTAATATGCGAATGTCTAATCAATTTTTATTTTTAACAACAATCATTTTACTGTTGAATTAATTAGCAGTTTACAGGTGTGTCACAGAACAAAATAAACAGAGAATTAAACAGTATTTGAACTTTGCAGCAACCTGCAAAAATTGCAGTGAGTAGTCCTCTACTGTTGCCGCGGATCCGCGGCTTGGGCCGCGTTTCCGCGGCAAACAAGTAGCCTCTGTTGCTCTGCCTTCGAGGGCAGAAGCACAGAGTAGCTATATGTCCACTATTGCTTCTATTTTCTGTTTCCTGTTCTCCAAACCTGCAAACAGAAAAGAATAAAGAATTAGTTAATAAAAAATTTTTGTTTTAGAGATAAACTTACCGTCCCTCCCCGGCAACGGCGCCAATTTGTTGACTGAGTTTTCCTGCACACAAAATGTAGTATTTTAGTTTTAAGAATAGGATGTGCAAGTTCTCAATTCTAATCCGCTGTAGCAAGGCTATGCGGGTCGTGATCCTCAGGGAGGGACTGCGATGGAAGCGTTAAGCAAGTTTCTCTAAAGTTTTTATTTTTATTAGTTAAGTTAGAAAGGAAGTGGTATTTACAATGGGTGGTAGAAAAGAATATGGAGATGAGTTGTATTTAATCTACAAAAAAGAAAAGAAAAGAAAAAGAAAGAAAACTTATCTCTTTAGTCTGCTTGCCGTTTGAACCGTTGCGATGATTTCCCTTTTCTTGGAAGGTGTACAAGCACGGCTTATGGGATCGTCCGCCTTCTTAATCTACTCTACGAAATGAAAAATAAGCTATGAAGACCTGTTCATCGCCATTGGGCCGTCAAGGTTCCTTCTTCGGCTAGGTATTCTCGAAGCGATCGAATCTCACGGTTTGCAAGACATTAGAGAACAAATAGAAGAAAGTAGATACAAGATTAAAATAAGAAAAAAAAAACTAGAATAATACAAGAATAAAATAAACAAGCCTTGATTCGATTATTAAACAATGGTGGAAAAATAACACTTACACCGACTGTCACCATCAGTACAAGCAGATCCCTTCCTCCATGAATACATCATCTCCTCTCAGCTTTTACAAAAAGAAAATAAAAAATATACAAAGGTGGAAAGAAAACCTAAAACCCTAACTTTGGCCCTTGGCTCTTCTCTGGACGCTCTGTACGTTGCAATGCAGGGGATATTTATAGGTGCAGAAGGAAGTAGAGTCCCATCACGACACTTCCACAAAAGTTGTTGCCCGGAGTCATCCATACTGCCGCGGAAACGCGGCTTTTGCCGCGTTTCCGCGGCAAAGCTGTGGCTTTTGGCCACGCGCTTTGGCGCGTGGCCTCTCCTGGTCCGTCCATCTGGGCGCCTGCTTCTGGAAGTATGATCCTGGCTCTTCATATTGGGATTTTGAGATAACTTGATAATCAAGTTACCTAGATGTTGAATTCTCCCAATCTCTTTTAAACGAATTTCCTTCTCATCTTTGGCTTTTATGCTCATCCTGCAAGAGTTTAGGGTTGGGTAGAATTCTATCCTTCCCTCATCTTTAATAATTGCAACTTTAGCCCTTGTATAATTGCACTTTGACAATCTGCTATTTGCACTTTGACTCTTGGGCTTCAAATATGGGCTTTTGGGCTTCATTAGGCTTTATTTATTATAAACATAATAATTCGAGGCCTGCACACAATAAATCACAAAATGTTAATAAATGTGCAGAATTAAATGAATAAATATGAAAATGTGATGGTAAATGTTATGATAAAAATGCACTTTTCACTACCAATCATCTATCCTATATGAGCTTTGTTGTGAGAGTTATTTTTGTGATCAAGAGAAGTGATCACAAGTTTACATCCTTGTATTGTGAGGAGTTGTAGAGGTTATGGCCTTGGTGAAAAGTGTTTTGTGGTGATCAAGAGAAGTGATCACCAAGTGTTCCGACGTGTGGTTGGAGGAGTTGTAAGAGGTGCGACCTCAGCAAGCTAGTGTGCTTGCGTGTGTTTGTTCTTGTGGGAACAAGTGAGGGACTTGCGGATTCGAAGTTCTAGTGTGAACTCGTTGTATGTGTTGCGACACCGAGTGATCCAATAGGATTGTTTTTAGTAGAAATCCTTCATGGTGTTGAAGGCGGCGATGTAGAGAAAGGGTGCTCGAACCTCGAAATAATTCTCCCGTGTTTGTGATTGCACTTATCTCTCTCACTTATGTTTTACATCTTGCTTATGCTTATTGTTCATATCTCTTATATGCTTGATATATTTTGTGCTTAATTGAATATATACTTGGGATTGTTTGCTCACACTTGTATTCAACCAAGAGAGCCATAGTGGCACCTTAACTTTTAATCTAGAGAAATCTTCAGGAGATAGTCCAGAGCCCTTCTACACTCTTGTGTTATACCTTGTGTGTTAGCTTAATAGCTTTAGTTTGCTTAAATAGTTTTTAATTCCGCATCATTATTATTAGATTAGCTAGTACATGTATTTATCCCCCCTCTAGGTGTACATTCAAGTATATGTGATTATTTAGTACTAATCAAGTTCAAGTATTTAAGTGTGTTTCAGAGTTCTAAAAGATTCAAGAAGTTTTCTTCCTCTAAAGGAAGGTTTTTAAGACTCAAGGGTATTTGAAGCTCAAAGCACTCAACTTTGCTATTGGAGAAACCGGCTTGAAGACACTTGTAGTCGCTGAGAGCCTTGTAAGAACATAGTATGTTAAAATATGGAATATAGATTTGATATTCAAGAAGTTACACACACACAAAAATGCACGATTTTGAAATACAAGTTTTGATCGTATTGGTGTTTTACATGTTTGATCTTGATACATGTTTCATATATTTTCTAAAGATTTATATCAAGTTTAGAACTTGCATCTTATTGCCAATACATGGTTATAACTCTTAAAAACCAATACAATTTTTATTAGAAAAAATTTTCATTTCAAAATTTTCAAAAAAATAGTTTTTCAGCCTAGGTCGGTCGACCGAACGGTCGACCGTTTCCTATGACATGCCAAGATGGTTGACCGTTCGGTTGACCGATCTTGTGGCTTGGGGGTGTGCACGTTGTGCACATTCGTCGGTCGACCGACTGATTGACCACTAACCCCTTGTGGTCGACCGTGGGTCGACCGACTGGCAGACCCTAAGTTTCTGTTTGGGTCAGTCGATCGACCCTATATATATTTTTCCTTGAACAGTAGTCCAGTCGACTAGGCCTAACGGCTAGTTCTGAAAAATGAACCGTCGACCAATCTACTGCCAAAGCTACAATAACGACTATATTTTCAAATTTGTTTTGTTTTAAGTGTATTCCAATGGGCATTTTTATTTCTATGGGTCAAATCACACCCCAAATGACCCGGTATGCTTAACTAATAGTATTTATCTATTGCCTATATTGGTTTTAAAATACAAGTTTTCAAGTTTTCATAAAAATTCAAGTTTGCTTCAAAAGAGAAAAGTTTTTCTAGCTTCTAATTTTCAAGTGCAATCTTTTCAGAGCTAATTTCATTTGGTTTTTCAGCTCTTAAATTCTTTTTACTTGAATTTCTACTCTCAAATAACTCCTTGAGCTTCATTTCATATTTTGCTCTATATGAAGTTGTAAGAGAGAGTGTCTGTGATCTTGTGATCACCAAGAGCTTTGTAAACCTCAATTGACTTTGTGCTACCTCTTGTGCAGAGGATTTAGTGTTGGAGTTGTGTACTCAGGTCTGTGTAGACCTTTGTAATTTCTAATTGTAAGGTCCCTTTATAGAAGATCCTTTAGTAGATAGTGAAATCCTTCATAGTGGCGAAGGCGGGGACGTAGAGCGGTAGCTCGAATCTCGAAATAAATTCTTTATGTTTGCGATTGCTTGTCTCTTATTCTCTATCTCTTTTCATTACTTACACTTATGTTGATTCACTTGCACATTCATCATTGCATTACATTCTCTTTTTTCAGTCTATACTCATCACTATAAGAAGGTAATTGAGCACCTCATCTCATCGTCCAGAGAAATCTTAAAGGATAAGTTCGAGAGCTCTTCACGAAAAATTCGACTTCCTTCTTATTTTGAGTGATCGGTTTGCATTATTCATTTTAAATAATTGTTATTCACATTTGATTAGCATTACATCTATTCACCCCCTCTAGGTGTATTTCAATTGGTATCAGAGCCTTGGTCTCTAGAGTTTGGCTTAACCACCTTAGAGAGACCCTATTTGCTAATCACTTCATTCACATTTTTATTATCTATCTATAATAATAAAAATAGCCGAAAGAATTAAGACCCCTCCCAAGTTTGATGGTCTTAACTTTCTCATATATAAGGTTAAGATAACCGTGTTCTTGTAATCCTTAGGAAGTCGGGTTGCAAAGACAGTGACTAAACTCTTTAGTGTACCCATTGGTGATGAGGACACTTGATCTGACATTGCCACCAAGAAATTTGATGCCAATTCAAAGGCATACTATACATTGCTTCAAGTCTTGAACGATGACGACATAACTAGGGCCACAAGATGTGGTCACGCACGAGGGACATCACAAGTCAAGAGAGCAAAGATTGATCTCTCGTGTTCCCAATTTGAGAATTTCACCATGCATGATAACGATTCAATTGATGACATGGTTACAAGATACACTAAAATCACCAATGATCTTGCTTCTCTAGTGATGTTATTGATAATAACCAAAAGACAAGAAAGGTCATTCGTGTACTACCACCTCATGGAGGTCAAGGTTACAACATTGAATGAGCTGAATCACGAAGAAGAGATGGAACTTATCGGTCTCATCGGCAACCTTAAGACTCATGAGATGGAGAGGAAAGCTAGAGAAGAAATAACGCCATAAAAGAAAAAGATGATTGCCTTCAAGTCTACTCCCGCCATCTCTAATGAAGATGATGAAGAAGAAGATAACAAAGACCTCTCCCTCGTAGTGAAAAATTTAAGGAGGATGTACAATAAGGCCAAGTTCAACAATAGAAGATGTTGGCAAGGGAAGGAGGACAAAAAGATCATTTACTTTAATTGTCGAAAGCCCGGCCACATGGTTGCGGAATGTGAGGAGAACAAAAGTAAACATCAACCTCCAAAGCCCTATAAAAAGAGGCTTTGGAAGCGACATGAGATTAGGAAAGTGAATCCGAAGAAGAGGTGGACACGGCACATGTGTGTTTCATGCCTAATGACAACACACCCAAGGTAACTTCCGAACCTTCACTTGATGATTGTGAATTAACAATGGATGAATTGGGTGAGACTTTTGAAGAGTTGTCTAACAACCATGATTTTCTTAAAAAGAAATATTTAAAAATGAAAAAAGCAAATGAATCTTTTCAAAATTAGAGAAAAAGATGTTTTATTTTCCACACTTATGTCTACACAAAAAGATTTAATGAAAGTACACCTAGAGAGGGGGTGAATAGGTGTAAGGCTAATCTAATGATGAATAATGCGAGATTTAAAACAAATAGCAACACACTTAGTGTAACCAAAGAGTGTAGCCGGATTCCCGGTGAAGAGCTCTGGATTAACTTCTCTAAATTCCTCTAAATAAGAGTGAGGTGTTATGTAAAGCTCTCTTGGTTTAACACAAGTATGGCACACAATCAAACCCAAGCATATATATATGAAATGAACAATATGATGCAATGCACAATATAAGAGAGTTAGAGATAGTGGATCAAACGCAAACACAAGGATATGTTTCGAGATTTGAGCACCCAGCTCTACGTTCCTGCCTTCACACAGAAGGATTTCCACTATATCGTCCATACAGGACTTCCCACACAGGGAACCTCCACTGAGGATTTGGGTAATACAAACTGGGAGTACATAACTCCTCTCTCAACAATACAACCTCTACACAAGTGGTAAGGCCATGCATAAATCACCTCTACACTTAGAGGGATGGGCACTTAGACAAAACTATCATCTCTCACCTCCAAGAGGGATTAGGCTCAAAGCCAAACAACAATCACCTCACACTTGAGGGACAAGACACTTAGCCAACACTCCAACAATCACCTCTTCATTAAGAGGGATACCAACACAACTTCCACAATCACCTCTCACTAGAGAGATATCAACACAACGCCTCTCGCTAGGGGATATCACAAAGTATGGAAGGTTTACAACACTTGGCGGTATCAACAACCACAAACGAATTTTCCTACAAAATAGATCCTAATAGATAGGATAGATAGATAAGCTCAAGTGTAAGAAAATAAAGTGTTTAAAAATGCAAACAAAAAAGAAAAATACTTGAAAAAATCATAAGATAGATGTTGAAATAAAGATCAAAAACCAATTCCCAAATACTCTATTTTTCTTTGATTTTTTTCAGCACTTTAAAACAAATAAAGATTAATCTTTTAAATCCAAAAACTCTTTTAAACTTGTAGCTAAAACACTTAAGAAGATGAGGATTTTTACTCTTGAAATTATTATTTAAAACCAGCTCAAATGTGGGGTATTTATAGCCCAAACAAAATCTGCCCGTTGGAAGCAGCAAAGGTCAGAAATGACCTTCCGGTCGACCGGCCGACGGTCATTTTTATGACCGTTGTGCCACCGGTCGAGCGCCCCGGTCGCCGGGCCTAGAAACAGAGAGCAACGGCTCTCTGTCCAGTCGACCGCCCGGTCGACCGGAACTGGATACAGAGAGCATAGCTTTCTGCCGGTCAACCGGCCAGTCGACTTGGGCCATTTCCAGATAGGAGAACTCTCTGGACGGTCGACCGCCCGGTCGACCGGCACACGAGTCCAAACAGCCGTGCACGTCTGTGCACGTCGGTCGACTGGACCGGTCGATCGACTTCTGCCTCGGTCGACCGGCAGACAGTCAGGTCCAACTAATTTAGAGATTGAAAACTTGTCTTTTTGCCTTCTAAAAAATCTCATAAAATCCCATAAATTCTACAAAAATAAGTTCTTTTATTGTCTTAGAAATACAAATATGTGTGACTAAAATTTAACACATATTACAAACTATTTGAACCATTTTTGTGATATAGAAATTTGCCTTGGAAATAAAAATCGTATTTTCCAAACTTTGGATTTTTGAAATAAAAAACCGTTTTCTCCAAAACTTATGTAAATACAAAACATGATATTGAAATAACTTTGAAGCATATTGTATATGGATAGAATTCAATATACATGAAAGATATTATATCTATGTTTTTGACATGAAATTCAATATCGATTAAATCAAAAAACTAAAAACCAAATAAACTTAAAACATGTGTGTGTATTGTGAACTTGAGCATATCAATACTATCTAATGTTTACAATGATCTAAACACAATCTTAAACTAAACAAACCGAGGTCTTCTTGTAGAACTCCTCCAAGTCGACTCGATTCAAAATCGATCCAAACGAGCTTGACTCAACCGAGTGCTAGATGCGATCTTGACGCTCGAGCTCTTGAATCAACATGTGAAAGCTCCAAAATATCTTTGTTGAAGCTAATCACCTACTAATATCTTGATCAAATATCTGAAACTAAATATTACAAGATTATTAGTAAACTATAACTACATGAGTTAATCATCATCAAAACTAGAGTGAAGGACCTCTGGGCCAACATTTAATGCGTACAAAGTTTCTTATAAAGCAAAATTTTCTTTAATTGATGAAGTAAGATTTTTATTTTGTAAACTAAAATTAACACTTTGGGTGATGTTTTAAAGATTTGTGAGTTTAATAAGGTTAGATTAGAGGTCATGTTTCCAAAGAGACACACTCCAAAGAAAAATGTTCATGTTTCTCATGCTACACATGTTTACACTCATCATACTACACATGCCCACTCTCATCAAGTATGACATGCTTACACACATCATGGTAAACACGCCACACACAATAGCATGCTCATATTCCACATACACATCATGCATTTATTTATGGTAGAGTTTATAATTGCGTCTATTGTGGTCGGAAGGGTCACTTAGTTAAGTTTTATTTTGATCGAATAAATGCTTCAAATGATCATGTTTGGGTTCAAAAAGCTAACATATTAGGATCCAAAAAATATGAGTACCAAAATCAACAAATTTGTTACTTGATATAGATACATACCAAGGCTCTAAGACGTTGTGAGCGGTGGTACCTTAATAGCGGCTGCTCAAGGCACATGATTTAGGATATTAACAACTTTGCAATACTATCAAGATATCATGAAGGTGGCACGTCACCTTCGGAGATGATTCAAATGGCAAAATTATTGATATAGGTAATATCAATATTAGCTCATCTCCTTTATTCAAAAATATTTTTTGGTTGAAGGTCTCAAGTATAATCTCTTGAGCATTAACCAATTTTGTAATAAATGTTTTAAAGTTGTTTTTGATGATTTCACTTGAGAAAACTCATATTTGTGTTCTTTCCAGTTTTCATGAAAATAATGGATATGTTGAATCTATATTGCCATGCTACTTATTTAAATACATTTAATGAAGATTCTTGGTTATGACATAGGAGACTAAGCTATGTTTTGTTTGACTATCTATCAAGAATTACCTCTAAGGAATCGGTGAAGGATATTACTTACTTGAAGTTTGAACAGGACCACATTTGTGATGCGTGCCAACTTGGGAGACAAACCAAGTCCTCTTTCAAAGCAATCAAGGATATCATGACATCTAGACCATTAGAGTTAATCCACATAGTTTTGTTTGTTCAGCTAAAACCAAAAGTCTTAGTGATAATCATTTTGTTTTTGCTTTTGTTGATAATTTTTCTAGATTTACATGGGTTTTCTTTTTAGAACACAAAGATGAACCTTTTTCGTATTTTTATGTTTTTAGGAAAAGAGTTGAGAAAGAAAAAGATTTTCTGATTGTGCGTATAAGGAGTGATAAAGGCGGTAAATTCATTAACCATTCCTTTATCACTTATTATGAAGAAAATAGAATTAAACATGAACTATCTTATTTTATAACTTTACAACAAAATGAAGTCGTTGAAAGGAAGAATCACACTCTTCAAGAGATAGCTAGGACAATGATTAGTAAATACGGACTCTCTCAATATCTATGGGCCGAAGCCGTAAACACTTCATATTATATATCGAATAGAGTTTATTTTTGCAAAAACACTTCCAAAGCTTCTTTTGAGATTTACTTCTCAAGAAAACCAAATGTTTCATATTTTAAAATTTTTGGTTGTAAATGTTTTGTTTTGAACACCAAAGATAATTTAGGTAAATTTGATGTCAAATCTTATGAAATTATATTTGTTGGGTATTCAAATACTAGTAAGGCTTATAGAGTCTTCAATAGGTCTACATGACTATTGAAGAGTCTATACATGTCAAGTTTAAGGAATCTAATGCTTTTGTGAAGAATATTATAGAAATTAATTCCTTAGGTGAAGATATAGAGAAAATATCCTTGAAGGACTCACCCATGCAAGAAGATAAGCTAAAAGATGATGAAAATGGTGAAGTTCAAGAAGTTGAAGTGGAGCCAATACAACCACTTCCAAGGGATTGGAGATTTGCTATAAATCATTCCAAGAATTTCATTATAGGTGATGTATCTAAGGAGGAAACTACTCGCTGTAAACTCCAAGATATTTGTAGCCATTTTACATTTATTTCACATATTGAGCTCAAGAACATCCTCAAAGCCGAGGACGACTCATATTGGTTGCATGCAATGCAAAAAGAGCTTAATCAGTTTGAGCACAATCAAGTTTGGCACCTTCTTCCTAGACCTCATGATAGACCACTATTGGTACTAAATGGATTTTTAGGAATAAGTTGGATAAGTCAGAAAATATAATTAGAAAAAAAAGCAAGATTAGTGGCCCAAGGTTACACTCAAATCGAAGGTATCGATTTTAGGAAATCTTTGCACCCGCAGCACGACTTGAAGATATACGGATGACACTTGCTTTTACTTCATTCAAAGATTTTAAACTTTTTCAAATGGATGTTCCGAGTTTGTTGATCCTACACATCCAAAGTTTGTTTTCAAACTTGAAAAAGCTTTATATGGTTTTAAACAAGCTCTTGGAATGAAAGACTTTCAACTTTTCTTATTTCAAATGGTTTTATGAAAGATAAAGTTGACACTACATTATTTACAAAGCATGTAGATAATGATATCCTTGTTGTACAAATTTATGTTGATGATATCATATTTGGATCTGCTAATGAAGTGTTTTGAAAGGATTTTGAATTGTACATGAAGAACGAGTTTGAGATGTCTATGATGAGAGAGCTAAACTACTTGCTTAGACTCCAAATGAAGCAAAGGACTAATGAAATTTTCATCAATCAAGCCAAGTATAGAAGAGAGCTTATCGAGAAATTTGAGTTTGAAAATGTAAAGATAAGTAAGACTTCCATTGCTACTACAACAAAGCTTGAAAAGGATGAACAAGGTAAAAACATTGACATTAAATTCTATAAAAGCATAATTGGTAGTTTACTTTACTTGACGGCTAGTAGGTCAGATATTATGTTTAGTATATGTCTATGTGCTAGATTCCAATCTTGTCCTAAAGAGTCTCACTTGATTACGGTAAAACGTATTATTAGATATATTAAGGGCACTATTGGAATAGGCTTATGATATCCAAAGATCGGACAATTTTTTATGACGAGTTTTTAGATGCCGACTATACCGGTGTAGAGTGGATAGGAAGAGCCCTAGTGAAACGTGTCAATTTCTAGAAATTGCTTATTTCGTGGTCTTCTAAGAAACAAAATTCCGTAGCCCTCTCAACCGCCGAGCCGGAGTGTGTCGAGGCTGGGGTTTATTGTACACAAGTTCTTTGGATGAAACATATTCTCCTTGATTATAATTTGTATTATGATCATATTAAAATATTTTGTGATAACACTAGAACTATTCATATGACCAAGAATGCAAATCAACATAGTAAGACCAAGCACATAGAAATTCGATATCACTTTTTTAGAGATCACTATCAGAAAAAGATATTCAAATTGATTATGTTTTCACCGATTTTCAACTTGCAGACATTTTTACTAAGCACTAGATTATAATAGATTCTTATTCATTTGTGGTAAGTTAAATGTTTGCACTATGGATTAATGAGTTTTTGAAATTGTTTCATGTGCATTTTGTATTGTTTCATGCATTTTTTATATACATGTGTTTTTCAATTGGTATTTTTTCCTCCTTTTTGATGCATGACAAAAAAGGAGAGAGATATTTAAGTTATTGAATTCATGTTTTGACATTTGACATTTAATAGTTGAGTTTAAGATTCTTGTTTTGATATATCATAAACTTTATATATATCTATTTTCATTACCATGCTTATATGCAATGCCATGATTCATTGTTTTCATTCATTACATAATATTTTTGGAGGAAGGAGGAATGGAAGGATGGTAGGCTATTTATACATTTATTCTAAATTGGTATATCCTTTATATATGTATATATGTGTGACTTGCTTATATTGTTAAATCTATTTGAAGTCATAATGTTTTCTTGTACTTGATAGATAGCATGACTTGAGGGGGAGCTTTTCCAAACTCTTTCCTATCTTTTGTTGTAAATAACTTATATATTTTGTTATCATCAAAAGGGGGAGATTGTTGGACCAAGGTTACAATCACCGGTTTCTTGTTTTGATGATAACAAAACATATGTGATTATTTAGTACTAATAAAATTCAAGTGTTTAAGTGTGTTTCAGGGTTCTAAAGGATTCAAAAAGTTTTCTTCCTCTAAAGGAAGGTGTTGAAGACTCAAGGGTATTCAAGTACAGGATTGAAGCTCAAAATACTCGACGTCGCTATTGAAGAAACTCACTTGAAGACACTTGTAGTTGCTAAGAGTCTTGTAAAAAAAAATAGTATGTTAAAGTGTAGAATATATATTTGATGCTCAAGAAGTTACACACACAAAAACACACGATTTTGAAAATACAAGTGTTGATCGTATTGGTGTTTTACATGTTTGGTCTTGATACATGTTTTATATATTTTTCAAAGATTTATATCATGTTTAGAACTTGTATCTCATTTCCAAGACATGGTTATACCTCTTAAAAACCAACAAATTTTTATTAGAAAAAATTTTCATTTCAAAATTTTCAATAAAACAGTTTTTCAGCCTAGGTCGGTCGACCGAACGATCGATGTTTCCTATGTCAGGCTAAGACGGTCGACCGCTCGGTCAACCGATCTTGTGGCTTGGGGGTGTGCACGTTGTGCATGTCCGTCGGTTGACCGATCGGTCGACCGACTGGCAGACCCTAAGTTTCTGTTTGGGCCGGTCGACCACCTAAGTTTCTGTTTGGGCCGGTCGACCAAGTGGTCGACCGACCCTATATATATTCTTCTTTGAACAGTAGTCCGGTCGACCGGGCGGTCGACCAAGCGTAACGGCTAGTTCTGAAAAATAAACGGTCGGCCAATCAGCCGATCTGCTGCCGAAGCTACAGTAACGGCTATATTTTCAAATTTGTTTTATTTTTTGTGTATTCCAACGGCCTTTTTTAGTTTCTATGGGTCAAATCACACCCCAAATGACCTGGTATACTTAACTAATAGTATTTATCTATTGCCTATATATATGGGTCATTGAGTTTGGTTTTAAAATACAAGTTTTCAAATTTTCATAAAATTCAAGTTAGCTTCAAAAGAGAGAAGTTTTTCTAGCTTCTAATTTTCAAGTGCAATCTTTTCAAACTAGTTTCATTTATTTTTTCAGCTCTTAATTTTTTTCTACTTGAATTTCTACTCTCATATAACCCCTAGAGCTTCATTTCATATTCCACTTCATAAAAAGTTGTAAGAGAGGGTGTTTGTAATCTTGTGATCACCAAGAGCTTTGTAAATCATAATTAACTTTGCGCTACCTCTTGTGTAGAGGATTGAGTAATAGAGTTGTGTACTCCGGTCTTGTGTAGAACTTTAAATTTCTTGTTGTAAGGTTCCTTTGTGAAAGATCCTTTAGTGGATAGTGAAATCCTTCATAGTGGAGAAAGCGGGAACGTAGAGCAGTGGCTTGAACCTCGAAATAAATTCTTTGTGTTTGCGATTGCTTGTCTCTTGTTCTCTTTCTTTTCATTGCTTACACTTGTGTTGATTCACTTGCACATTTGTCATTGCATTACATTCTCTTTTGTCAATCTATACTCATCTCTACAAGAAGGCAATTGAGCACCTCAACTCATAATCGAGAGAAATCTTAAAGGAGAAGTTCTAGAGCCCTTCACAGGTAATTCAGCTTCAATTCTTATTTTGAATGACCGGTTTGCATCATTCATTTTAAATAGTTGTTATTTCACATTTTATTAGCATTACACCTATTCACCTCCCTCTTGGTGTATTTCAGAGCATACTATACCTGATTTGTTCAATACCGTCTATAATTTGAAGCATGCACTTGAAGGTTGTGAAGAAAGATATCCGATGAAGGATACCCGTGTATATAAATGAAAGAAATAGAACTGTACTGTTTGCCTGCATTTGTTCAGTTAAGATGTATAATTATTGAACTTATGTAACTGGAAATATTTAATTGATTTTAAGCAAACTACGTGTTTTTGACACTTTAATTTGTTCAGTTATTTCTGTGATCCAATTTTTAGTTATATGTTGAAGAAAAATTTTGGAAAGTTTCAGCCAATCAAGTTTCTTACATCAGTGGATTTCTTTACTTAGCTTGATAAAAATATTTTGGTGTATGCAATAAGTATTGGGTGTACTATTGCCAAAGAAGAATTGTTGAAAAAATAGGTCAAACTAATAAAATTTCCTCTCCGTTTGGCCGTCAGAGGCCAAACAGTTTCCGTCATGTTCGGCCACTGACAGCCGAACGATCATGGCTGAATAGTTTTTTTTTTTGTTAAAATTTCCCTCTGTTCTGCTAGCAGTGGCCAAATAGCCTATATGCTGTTTGGCCACTGATAACCGAACATGGATTAAATGTTCAGCTATTAGCGGCCAAACTTTCTCGGGCAAGTAGGGTTAAAAAACCTCTTCAAAGTTTGAAGTGTTCTATAACTCGTGCACTTTTTAAACAATATTTCTTTATTTATGGTTGGGTCTGCATGAATCTGTCATCTCATGATTTAGTAAAAAACGCCTCTAACCACAGAAGAATAATGTCGAATTCCAAAATTTGAAAATAAACCAAAGTACTATAATTGTGTTTCAAAAATTCATAAATTTTCAAAAGTAAAAGTCAACGTTCAATCAATATTGATTGTACATTCAAAATCAATAGAACTAATGAACAATTCATTATACATTTGCAGTCCACTCTTGTAGCACTGTCCCAACCTTCGGTGCTCGGTTGTCGAAACTCGTACCACTTATATGCCATTGGGGGTACAAGATGTCCATTTCGTAAATATGGCTCAATGATATGATTATTGTTGATAAAACCAATTGAAATGGATCAACGTGCGATAGTAGGGATCGGTAGAGTTCTAAGTAGCAAGAAAGTCAGACTCTGAAGCCGTGACCAAAAAAAATAAAATCACATTATAATGAGAGGATATGAGAAATTCCATCTCAAGCATAATTATCCACTTGTCATATGGCGCAACACCGTCAAAGTGACTCGGAGAATATCTAATCTCCTCCAAGCACTGACAACTTCCATATACACCTTCATATAAATGGGGATAACAATTCAATTCTCCAAACAAGTCTCGCCTAACTTGAGTCCATCCCGCCTCACCAAATCGAGTATACTTGCAACAGCTCGATATCCACAATTACCATCTGCTTGCACATCCTTTACATGTACAATCCATGGATGAGTAGGTTCCAGAAATTGATCTAAATGCTTTTGCCTAGTTGAAGAACATGCCCGAACAACCTACATTTGAAGTGTTAACAAAATATTTAAAATTTAACTCAAAAGAAATATTTGATGAATATAAAAATAAATTATACCTTTTCCTTTGGCCGCAATATAGATTTGGAAGAAACTTGAATACTATTCTGAGATGGCAGCTCCGGACAGCTATCTTCTGCAGAAGTTATCAACTCGTATGCCATAGGTAGTCGATGAGTCGATGCTTCATTTTTGGTAACATTCTTACCACGTTTTCTTTTCTTAACTTAGGTTTGATAAGAGAGCAAGTACTTAGATTAATCAACTCTCGCATTATCTTCAACAAGATTATCTTTTTAGAATCGTTGGCTTCGATAAAGCACTATTTATCTTGTGTATCTCTTCTGTACAACGATTTCTCACGTCCACTACCACTTCGCAGTCAAGAGGCACAGATGGTGACATGTTTAACTCTCTCCAATGGCTATCAATAGAATCTAAGAGAATGAGAATATTGACTCTGCCATACTCAGCCAACTCATGTGCACAGGGTAATATGTGAATCTTTCACAATATGCACTTACATGTAATGTCATCGACATCGACAATGTTGCTTCTTTTTTATTTCTCCACAATCTTGTTCAGTGCAACAATAGATACAATACCTCGAAGAAACTTATATTGGGATGATTTGAAATTGTGTAATACTGCATTTATACTCTTTTCGAAGGAACCCTTATTCTCAGTATGTTGTAACTCTAAAAGTGCATGAATTTTGGCCCAACTAGTCTCAAAATTTTGAAGAGATGATCCTAAATACCTTTTAAATTTTGCATGTGCACTCTTAACTCTGAAAAGATAAGATAATGAATATGTAAGGATACTTGATGTTAACAATATTATATAATAGTCATGTTTTTAAATTTTCACGATATCATAAAAGCATACTTATTTGTTGGTGTGTTTTTCATAATGCATTATCGTGTCAGTCCAGCAAGCGACAAATTTTTCTGTATACTTACCAATCCATGTTTTATTCACATATTCAAGTAAGTTAGGGCTCTCAAAAATCCTCATTAAGCCTATCAAACAGTCATAGAAATTTCTCTTCAGTCGTAGATAACACCATTATATTCCAACTAAAGAAGAATAGGTCGACTTACTCTTTGGTGTCAAAAGTTTTCTTGTAATGAACAATAATTTTTTTTTATATGCCATCTACATAAGAAATGACGAGAGGTAGGAAATATTCTCTCTAAAACATTCATGAGCGCTAAATCTCTGTCAGTCACATTAATAGATGGCATCAAACGACCATGCATCAGGCATTTCAGACTATCCAAGCACCAACTGAAGTTGTCTTCTTGTTCCGCTTCTAAATATGTAAAAGCAACTGAAAAAGTCATATCAGTGCTTGTTACTCCAACAATCTCCATCAACGGTAATCGATACATGTTGGTTTTGTATATGCAATCCATTATTAACACACGGGAAAATGTGTGCAACAACTCAATACTAGCAAGGTGAGTCCAGAGAATATCTTTGACAGTGTCGGTGTCTGGACAACTTCTATGAACCTCAATATATGCATGTTAGGAAAGTTTGTTCATTAGTTGCTGCATTTGTGATCTTCCGGTATATTCCACAACTTTAAATTTTTTTCTTGCATTATAAATTGTCCTCATTATACTGACATTGAGTTTACTTTTTTTTTCAATGTAAGCAAAATATGTCTTGGCCGAACAAGACTCTTAGACATATCCACAACAAATCTCTCCTCTTTTCCAGATAATCTACCGGCAAAAGAATGTCCTTCCAAATATTCTGAGGCCAATAATTGTGGACACCACATACAACCAAAATCATCCACCCCTCTTCGTTTAACAACTCCTTACCTTTTAGTAGGAATGAACAATCACATTTTTTTTGTACCAGTACTGTTTGATCGTTGTTGCTCAGATATGTTTTCCCGATTAACTTTACTTCTTTAACTCTGTATTTTCCACTTCGCTCAAACTAAGAGATATCTCATTTCCGTTCCATTTCTTACAGCATCAGACTTCTTAATATGATCATAAACCCATGTGATTTACTAACTTCTCGAGCC
>JAVJIF010016073.1:0-94924 GCA_038442645.1 Agave tequilana
CGCTGTCATATCGCTCTCCTATTTGCTGTACATTCTGGTTTTTAGTTATGGGCGCCCGGTTTTGACAAATTCACCCTCCAAAGTCAATGACTATCTTTATAGGCTTTTAACACCAATTAAATGATGATATTGGGTCTTCTTCTTCATTTCACGCCATGGACCTAGAAACATGCAAGAGAGATATTATTAACAGGATTTAATATTAAATAAATGTGAAGATGTGGTATGAAATATGAAATTTTAGAGACTAATCACACCCCCACACTTATCTTTTGCTCATCCTGAGCAAAAAAAAATAATAAAATTATTACATGACTTTCGCAGATGACGTGATTGCACTGAGCATGTGCAACAAGCCGTTAAATCTTTAGTTTTCCCCAAGGGGAGGAGTTTTGTCTCCCAAGGATTTTCAGCGGATTACACCTACAAAATTTATAAAGAAAGAAATCAAATGTTAGTATTTAAAAAACGCATTTTGAAATAGAGAAAAATGTTAAAATTTTTTGTGAAATTTAAATGATCCAAAGTCATAAGTTAACCAAAAATTATTCTTCCTTAAACTAAGTCAAAATGCAAAATCTAGTTATAAATTAAATGTAAGAATCTAAAATTGAATTGATTTTTTGATCTTTTATAAAACTCTTAGAAAAATATGCACTTTGTGAACTGTGAAGATTTTTGGGATATTGACTCAAACTTTCATGCCATTGATTTATGCATATTTATTTTTTTTTCTTTTTTTCTTTCCTTAATTTTCTTTGGCTTTATTATTTACCCAGGTAGTGAGACTTTAGCCGGTGACTCCCAAACTAGATAGTTTTAGGGCACCAGATTAGAAAATATCCCTCAAACTTAAGAACTCGAGTAAACAATGCCACAAAACTAAAAGGGATTATTTTGTTTTTATCTACCGTTTTAGGTATGAATATTATGCTTCCTGAGGCATAATTACCCAACTTCATTAAATGATTTTTATTATCATTATTTTATTTTTATATATATACCTTTATGGCATTCTCAGTCTTTGCTTCAATTCCAAAATTGTGTAAGTGTGAAATGCATAAATCTAAGGCAAAAAATTCAAGATCAAATTATCTTTCTAATCTTATTTTTTTATCCTAAAACTTAAACAAGATCTATTATTTTGACTCATTTAAATTTTCATAATTTTAGATCTTCCTAATACCTAAGATACTCTTAATTTTCTTAAAAATAAAGCAAAACTATTTATCTTATTTCAAAAAGTTTTGTAAAAAGAAAGAAAAATTTAAGAAAAGAAATAAGTTTTTATATAAAATAAAATTTTAAAAAGTTCCTAAAAAGAAGTGTAAAAGAAAGAAAATTTAAAACAACCTACGTTAGTAAACCCTCCCCCACACTTATCTCATGCATTGTCCTCCATGCATCGTGAATGTGTATATACATGAAACAAATGGAAAGAGAAGGAAAATTACCTTATAGTAGTGGCTCCGATGGTTGTCTAATGTGGCCAAGCATTACTGCCCAATCAAGATAATGTGGTGGCTCACAGAATCCACCTTTATTGACCTCTTTTTTATCTACATATTTACAATCTCCAATTTAATAGTATCATGCAAGATCCTATCATGAAAATTATTCTCTTTACATGACCAATCTTGGAAGATCATTACTGAGTCATTCTGGTCAACACCTTGGTCTAACAATAGAATGTGATTTTGTGGAATGGATGATTTGGGTTTTGAAATGAAAAGTTCGGGAACCAATACTAACTCAGGAAAATTAACTTTGGGTTTGAGAGTCGGTTTAGGTTTAAGAGTTGAGTCCAAATCAAAGAATTTAATTTCACATTCTATTCCCATCAATGAAATGTGACTATCCAAAAGAAGTGGTTCAGTTTCTTAATATATAGATATAGGAATCAATGTTGGTTTGGGCAACGGGTCCAACTTGGGTAAGGATGTCGGAGTCAACATAGATTCAAAAATTGGAATTGAATTACAAAGTTGTAGGTCGGGTTCACATTCACATTCAAGTTCAATTTCATTGAAATAAAAACTTGCCAATTTGTCAATGGGTTGATACTGGTCAAGTTCAAGATTTTGTGGTGAAATTAAATCTTGATCAAAGTGTTCAAGATTCCATGATTTTTGTTTTCATAAATATGATTAGAAGTGTTAGGAGTAGTCAAAGATTGGGTAGGGAGAGTTTCCTTATTCCTACACAAGTTTTCAATCGACTAAGTCTAGCTTCTATCATATCGAAAGAATCTGTAACACCCCGTTCCTGGAATACGTACTTAGATACGTATTCTGATTTTTCTAACATATTTATTTGATTTATCTTGTATTTGTTTTTGTTTTATAATTATTGGTGTGATTGTTTTGTATTGGATTTGGATTCGTGGACTCAGAGTCAGCCCTAGTCTGAACCGGGGGCCCGAACCTAGTGTATTACTCGTTTGACCTTTCTGCTAGTCCGATTTGACCGATTTCAGTTTCAAACATCATTTTCAAATATTTTAGATTTTTCATGATTTTTTAGAATTTTTTAGAAATTTTCTGCAAAATGTCCAAAACCTGTGTCGTTCGTCATCGCTGACTGATTCTATGATTTTTAATTTTTAAACGGGATTGAATTTTCAAAATAGCTTTCACATCACCTCTTAAAATCTTATTTTCTAACTAAAAACATTTTTTGAGATTTTTCAGAATTTATCGCAAATCCACCCGTTTGGTGTCGCCGGAAGATTCCAGGATTTTTAATAGAAAACTAGACTGAATTTCTTAAGTCTGATTTCACCGAACATCTTAAAATAATATTTTATATTTTTGAGAATTTTTTAGAGCGATTCTAAAGCAGTCAATTTTTACCCTATTTTAATAATATTATTTTTTCCTTCTCTTTCTCCATTTCTTTTTCCTTTCCTTCCCAAAGTCAACCCTGACAGCACACTCCCCCAATCACATCACCTGCCAATCCATGTCCCAATACATCAAATTTCCTTTTAAAATAAACAATCCCCCTCCTTTTTCAATCAACCCTTTTTTCCTTTTTCTTTTTCTTTTTCTTTTTCCCCTTCTTCTTTTCTTCTGTTTCTACTTCTCCTCCCTGGAGACGACGCCAGACCGCCGCCGCTGCTGCCGGGTGCCTGCCTCCGCCGCCTCCCCCTCTCTTCTTCTTCCTTTTCTTCTTCTTTCTCCTCTTCTTCCTCCTTTCCTTTTTCTCTTTTCTCTTTCTGTTTCTTTTTCCATTTCCCTCCTTACCTCTCTCTCCCCCCTCCTAGATCCAGCGCCTAGGAAGGGGCTGAGCATCGGCGGCGACTGGGCACGGCTAGGGGGTCTCCCTGGCCCCCTGTGCGTGGGCGGAGGAGGGGGCGACAGCCCCTCCCTTCTCTCTTTTCTCCCTCTCTCTCTCTTTCTCCCTCTCCTCCCCCTCTCTTTTGGGTGGCCGGCGGTCAGCCCCAAGCCTGCGCCGGCCATGGCGGTCGGCGTCGCCTCCGGTGATCTCCCCTGGCCGCGCAAGCGCGACTAGTTTGGGGAGGGCCACGGCCTGGCTGAGCCAGGCCGTGTGCTGAGAGAGGGGGGCAGCAACAGCCCTCTGCCCCTTCATTCTCTCTCTCTCTGTCTATTCTCTCTCTCTTTCTCATCTCTCTCTCATCTCCTTCTATCCTAGATTCTCTCTCCAGCCACTTCTCTCTCCCTCTATCCACTCTCTCTCCTCTCTCTAATATTTCTCTCTACTATCTCTCCTATTCTCACTTTCTCTCTCTAGACTTTCTCACTCTAGAAATTCCTCTCTCTAGAAATCCCTCTTTCTCCCTCTAGACTTTCTCTCTCTAAAACTCTCTTTCTCTCTCTAACTAATCCTCTCTCTCCTTTCTTATTCTCTCAAAAAATATTTTATATATATTATTATATTATTATATATATTATTTTGATTGTTGGCTTAAACGTGATGTTCGTAAATTTCCCCGATATTACTCGGTATTGCGTTTCGGTATTGAGGCGAGACATTTTTGTATTGCTATATGCTTTGCTATTATCGTTATATGCCTAGTCATTGCCACTGTAACTTTTACTACATGATACACCGCTATATATTTGACACATGATACCGACACCGGTACTTGCCGTGTTATATTTGACTTATGATACCAGACACCGGCACTTGCCATGCTATATTTGACTCATAATACCGTACACCGGCACTTGCCATGTATATTTGACATACAAGTACTTGCCATGCTATATTTTACTTATGATACTAGATCCGGTCGACCGCCCGGTCGACCGCCAGAGCCTGGCAGGGCAAATTATAGGATTTAAACTTGGGTTTTTAATTAACAAATAATCCCATAAAATCTCTAAAAATCCACAAAAGTAGTTTCAGTATAATACTTTGATATACAAACGTGTTAGAGTAAAATCAAACCATGTTACAAACATTTCGAACTATTTTTGTAACTTAGAAACCAAAATTCATATTTTCTAAAACTAGGATTTTTGAAATGGAAAATCGTTTTGTCCAAAACTCATCCAAATACAAAAACATGATATTGATACAATTTTGAGGCGTATAGTATATGGATAGAATCTAATATACATGAAAGATATATATCACTATTTTTGACATTAAATCTGAAAATAAGTTTTGTTTAAATACAAAACTCCAAATTCATGAAATAGACTATCAAACTAAGTTTGTTTAAATAGTTGAAGCATAGATGTATATAGAACAAATCTAATATACATTAAATCATGTAAACTGAAATCACCTAGAGGGGGGTGAATAGGTGATAATGCTAATCAATGCACAAATTAAAAATTGTGATGCAACGATCACCCAAAACAAGACTAGAAGTCGAATACCCCGTGAAGGGCTCTGAACTCCTTCCTCGTGATTCCTTTAGATAAGAGTTTGAGGTGCGTATTGCAACCTTGTTGTATGAGTATTTGATTGACAATATGAATATGAAACAAGTGTATATAGCAATGAATATGTAGAGCAAATAAATGAAGCAATGAATATAAAGTAAGGAATTAAAGCAAGAAGCAAGTAAATCAAACGCAAACACCGAGAATTTTTTCGAGGTTCGAGCACCCAGCTCTACGTCCCCGCCTTCACCCAGAAGGATTTCTAACCACTATAACTTCACAAAGAGTTACAATCACACCGGAGTACCCAACTCCACAATCTCGAGTACAAGTATTCTCTTGGTGATCAAAAGACCACAAACTCTCTTTTGAAAAATCCTTTTCCCTTACAAAGGCCCTGTAGAACAATGAGTAGGATTGAAGCTCTAGTATTGTAAGTGGAAAAGAAAAAAAATAGTTTTGAAACAAAAACTTCAGAATGAGAGAGATTTTTCAGCACAAAAACCAAGAACAAAACTCTTTTGAAAGCCTTTAAACTTTGAATATTTTTGCAAATGATTGTTGTGTAAATCAAAACCCTAATCACCCTATTTATAGGATAGAGCTAGGGATTAAAGGGTAAACTAACACAATGATAATTAGGAAGTATTTGACCCAGAAAACAGCCCCTAACCACGTTTAGAGACAAAAAGGTCGTTTAAAAACGTGTTTTAAAAAGTAGCCGTTGAGGCTGGAACACAGCCTCGGTCGACCGGGTTTCAAATAATAGTGCCGTTGCAGCCCACGTCGACCGCCCGGTCGACCGCAACAAACAGAGAGTAGCTTGCTTACAGTCGGCCGAAGGTCGGTCGATCAAACAGGGGTCCGGTCGATTGCCGGTCGACCGGGAGACGTGCACACATGCACGCACCCAAACGGTCAGATTTCCGGTCGACCGGTCGGTCGACCGATCTGACCTGAAACAGAGTCGGTCGACCGATCGGTCGACCCTAATATGCAAAATTGAGTTTACAAGCAAAAGACTATATTTAAAAATATTTTGTGTATATATATATGGAGAAATTTTTAGAAATGACATGTGCGCAAAAACTTGTGTGTAGGAATTTTGAGCTTCAAACCTATTCACTATTCTTTAACAAAACAATAAGACTAAAAACAAATCTATTGAAGTCTTTTGAGCCAAAATGAAGTCTTGAGCCATGCAATGCCATGCTAGAGCCTTCTCTTCTATAGACATTCCCTCTTGCGTCATTAGTCTTATTAGCTCCATAAACTTAGGAAACCTTGCAATAGCTAAGCAATGGCCTTCATAATTGTTACTAACCTGAAACTCATCTTAAACAAACTTATTAGTACCATATAGCTTCTATGTGTTTTGTTATCATCAAAACTTAAACAAATGGAGAGTGTAACCTTTTGGGCCAACAATCTCCCCTTTTTTGATGTTGACAAAACATTAGGCTATATCAATAAGATATAAAAGAGAGGTGAAAAACTCCCCCTCAAATTATGCTATATTAAACAAGTAAAAGCGATTCAAAAACCGTAAAGAACAATAATTTGAATTTTTAAATAACAAGCAAAACATGAAACATGAGACTAAAAACTCTTGCTAAAAACTCTTGCAAAAACCATATACACTTGCAAAACTCATATATACCTCATATACAGGAAACTCATCATACCCATATTTCTCCCCTTTTTGTCATACATCAAAAAGGGATAAAGAGACAAGAAAAATTTTTATCAATAACACAAACATTAAGTTCACCACATATAAAGAAAAATCTATTAAAATCAAGTGGTTTAGTGAAAATATCGGCAAGTTGCAGATCCGAAGAACATAATCAATCTCCATATCACCTCTCTCAAAATAATCTCTAAGAAAGTGATATCTAATCTCAATGTGCTTGGTCTTACTATGTT
This sequence comes from Agave tequilana, assembly GCA_038442645.1. NCBI lineage: Eukaryota > Viridiplantae > Streptophyta > Magnoliopsida > Asparagales > Asparagaceae > Agave > Agave tequilana. The sequence continues at coordinate 6,783 of JAVJIF010016073.1, forward strand.
GATTTGCATTCTTAGTCATATGAATAGTACTAGTATTATCACAAAATATTTTTATATGGTCATAATGCAAATCATAATCAAGGAGAGTATGTTTCATCCAAAGGACTTGTGCACAACAAGCCCCCGCCGCAACATACTCCGCCTCGGCGGTTTGAGAGGGCTACAGAATTTTATTTCTTAGAGAACCATGAAACAAGACAATTACTAAGAAATTGACATGTTCCACTAGTACTCTTTCTATCCACTCTACAACCCGCATAATCGGCATCCGAAAAACTCGTCATTGAAAAATCTCCGATTTTCAGATACCAAAGACCCATTCCAATAGTGCCCTTAATATAACGAATGATGCGTTTTACCGCAATAAGATGAGACTCTTTAGGACACGATTGGAATCTAGCACAAACACACACTAAACATGATATCCGACCTACTAGCCGTTAAATGCAACAAACTGCCAATCATGCTTCTATATAACTTAATATCAACACATTTACCTTGGTCATCCTTTTCAAGCTTGGTGGTAGTTGCCATGGGAGTATTGCAAATTTTCGAACCTTCAAGTCCAAATTTCTTTACGAGTTCCTTTGAATACTTGGCTTGACATATGAATATCCCATCATGCATTTGCTTGATTTGGAGTCCAAGAAAGAAGTTTAATTCACCCATTAAAGACATCTCAAATTCACGTTGCATGCATTTTTCAAACTCCTTGCAAAGAAACTCATTAGTAGAACAAAAAATTATATCATCAACATAAATTTGCACTATAAGAATGTCATTATCAACATGCTTAGTAAATAATGTTGTGTCTACTTTGCCTTTAACAAAATCATTTGAAATGAGAAAACTAGAAAGCCTTTCATACCAAGCTCTTAGAGCTTGCTTTAATCCATACAAAACTTTATCAAGTTTAAAAATAAAATTAGGATGCACATGATTAACAAAACTGGGAGGTTGTTCAACATAAACTTCTTCATTTATAAAGCCATTTAAAAATGCACTTTTTACATCCATTTGAAAAAGTTTAAAATTTTTAAAAGATGCAAAACTAGTGTCATCCGCATGGCTTCAAGCCGTGCTACGGGTGCAAAGGTCTCCTCAAAGTCAATTCCTTCAACTTGAGTGTAACCTTGGGCCACTAACCTAGCTTTATTCCTAATAACATTTCCTGACTCATCCATCTTATTCCTAAAAATTCACCTAGTACCAATTATTGGTCTATCGTGGGGTCTAGGAACAAGGTGCCAAACTTGGTTGCGCTCAAATTGATTGAGCTCTTCTTGCATCGCTAGCAACCAATATAAGTCACCCTCGGCTTCGAAGATGTTTTTGCGTTCAAAATGAGAAATGAATGCAAAGTTACCACACAATTCATGGAGTTTAGAGCGAGTGGTTACCCCTTTAGATACATCACCTAAGATGAGATACTTGGGATGATTTGTAGCGTATCTCCAATCTTTAGGAAGCGGTTGAGAGCTTTCCACTACATCCTTTTGAACATTACCAATGGGTTCTTGCTTTTCTTCTTGAATGGGTGAGTCCTTCAAGAATAGCTTCTCCATGTCCTCACCTAATGAGTCAAACTCTACAACATTCTCAACAACAACATTAGATTCTTCAAATTTAACATGCATGGATTCTTCAATAGTAAGAGAGGATTTACTGAATACTCTATAAGCTTTGCTAGTAGTAGAATATCCAACAAATATTGCTTCATAAGCTTTAGCATCAAATTACCCAAGTTATCTTTAGTATTCAAAACAAAACACTTGCATCCAAAAATTTTGAAATATGAAACATTTGGTTTTTTAGAATGATAAATTTCAAAAGAGGTTTTGAAAGAATTTTATACAAATAAATACGGTTTGATATGTAGCATGCGGTGTTTACGGCCTCAGCCCATAGATATTGAGGGAGGTTATATTCACTTATCATAGTCCTAGCCATCTCTTGAAGGGTCCTATTCTTTCTTTCTACAACTCCATTTTGTTGTGGAGTTCTAGGACATGACATTTCATGCTTGATTCCCTTTTCATCACAATAAGTCATGAAGAGTTGGTTAACAAACTCACCACCTCTATTACTTCTTATTTTCAAAATCGAAAAACCCTTTTCTTTTTCAACTCTTTTTCGAAAAATCTTAAAATGCGAAAAAGTTTGATCTTTGTGTTCCAAAAAGAAACCCAAGTGAATCGGGAAAAATCATCAACTAAAACAAATGCATATCTACTGCCATTTAAGCTTTTAGTTTTAGTTGGTCCAAAAAGATTCATATAAATTAATTCTAATGGCCTAGTTAACATGATATCCTTGATTGGTTTAAAAGAAGACTTGTTTGTTTCCCAAATTATCACTCACCACAAATGTGGTCTTTTTTAAACTTCAAGCAAGGAATACCCTTCACCAATTTCTTAGAATTAATCCTACCAAGATGATCAAAAGATGCATGTCCTAATCTTCTATGCCAAAGCCAAGAAACCTCATCAAAAGCATTCAAGCATTTAGTAGAACAATCCAAATTAAGCATGTCAATGATATAGACATTATTATCACGAAAACTGGCGAGAAAATAATCATTGGTTTTACAATTAAAAATTTGCAAGAAGAATCATCAAACACAACTTTAAGACCACGATCACAAAGTTGACTTATACTAAGTTATGTTTAAGTCCATCAACAAGAACAACATTTTCTATAATAGGAGATGCACCAATTTGAATGTTACCTATACCGATGATAGTGCCCTTGGAATCATCTCCGAAGGTGACGGTGCCACCTTCAACGTTCCTTGATAGGGTTATGAAGTTGTTGATATCCCATGTCATATGTCCTGAACAACCACTATCAAGGTACCACCGCTCCTTACGTCTTGGAGCCTTGGTGTGTACCTACATCAAATAATTTAGGACTTGATTTTGGTACCCATATTTTCTTGGGTCCTAAATTGTTAGTGTCATGAACCCATACAAGATTATTTGTCCTATTTATTTGATCATAGCAAAACTTAGCTAAATGGCCATTCCGACCACAATAAGTACATCTATAAACTCTATCATATTTAAATACATAATGAGTGTATGGCTTACTAGCATGTGACTTGTGTGCATGAGTAGTTTTAACACGTGAAGTGTTGACATGGTGAGCATTTTTAGCATGGGTTTTTTTATCATTCTTAACATGTGGAGTGTGCTTCTTTGAAAACATTTCTTCTAATTTCTTAGTATTAAAAGCACAATCTTTTAAAACATTTTCAAAATCAATAATTCTAGTTTTTAACAAAGAAAAATCATTTTCATCAACTTTTGAAAATTTAGCTTTACAAGCAACTTTATAAGCATCAAATTCTCTTTTAGTTGAAATAAGATTAGAAGAAATTTCTTCCTTTTCTTTTGAAACAATTGCAAGTTGGTTTTTAAGCAACTCAATTTCTTTTTTCAATTTAAAGCATTCTACCTTTTTATCATCAAAGCTTTCAGAAAGTTCAACAAAGCATGTACTAACATTTCTCTACTTATTTCATTATCTTCATCAAGAGGTTGAGAGGTTACCTTGGTGTGTTTGCCATGAAATACATATTTGCCGTGTCGACCTCATCTTCAGATTAACTTTTCGAATCCCAAGTGGCTTTGTAATCTTTCTTTTCAACCGGCCTCTTTTGCTTCAAGGAGGAAGTCACCTTTTTCTTGAAATCCGGACAATCGGTCATGATGTGTCCGGGTTTCCGGCAATTGTAGCATATGATTCTTCTCTCCTCCTTTCCTTCCAATTTCCTTCTATAGTTGAGCTTACTTTTGCGGTACATCCTCTTCACATTTCTTACTAGGAGAGATAGCTCCGCATCATCTCTTCATCTTCTTCATCGTCGTCAATAGTGGAGGAAGACTTGAAAGCTATGGACTTCTTCTTTTGAGGTACCACTTCTTTTACTTTCTTCTCCATCTCATGAGTCTTAAGGTTTCCAATAAGACTTATGAGATCCATTTCATCTTTATCATTCAACTCCTTTAAGGTGGTAGCCTTGATCTCCCATGATGATGGAAGAGCTCGAATCACTTTGCGCACCTTTTGGTCGTTGCTTATATCATCACCTGAGAAGAAAGAGCATTGGTAATCTTAATAAACTTGGTAATCATAAATCAATAGACTCATCTTCAAGCATTTTAAAACTTTCATATTGGGACCTCAAGAGATCTATTTTAGCTCTCTTTACTTGTGATGTCCCCTCGTGTGTGACCAATAAGTGTTGCCAAATCTCATAGGCGGATTGGCAATGTATAACTCTTACGATCATCCTCATTCAAGGCGGTGAGAAGGGAATTTTGAGCCTTAGAATTAGCCTCATATTCTTTGTAGGTAAAGTCGGACCAAGTGCTCTCCTCACTATCGGGTCTACTATAGGGTTTGGTCAAGGATTTAGCAACTAAACTACCTAGGGATTGTAGAAAGATAGTCATCCTAACCTTCCAAATGGGGAAATTGAGTCCATCAAATTTAGGAGGGGTCTTAATGTTGTCGGCCATTTTTACTAGTGTATGAATGAAAGAATGCAAATAGTGATTAGTAAATATTAGGATCTCTCTAAGGATGTTAAGCCACAAACTAGAGTCCTAGCTCTGATACCAATTGAAATCACCTAGAGGGGGGTGAATAGGTGATAATGCTAATCAATGCACAAATTAAAAATTGTGATGCAACGATCACCCAAAACAAGACTAGAAGCCGAATACCCCGTGAAGGGCTCTGAACTCCTTCCTCGTGATTCCTCTAGATAAGAGTTTGAGGTGCGTATTGTAATCTTGTTGTATGAGTATTTAATCAACAATATGAATATGAAACAAGTGTATATAGCAATGAATATGTAGAGCAAGTACAATGTTACAATGAATATGTAGAGCAAGTAAATGAAGCAATGAATATAAAGCAAGGAATTAAAGCAAGAAGAAGTAAATCAAACGCAAACACTGAGAATTTTTCCGAGGTTCGAGCACCCAGCTCTACGTCCCCGCCTTCACCCAGAAGGATTTCTAACCACTATAACTTTACAAAGAGTTACAATCACACCGGAGTACCCAACTCCACAATCTCGAGTACAAGTATTATCTTGGTGATCAAAAGACCACAACCTCTCTTTTGAAATCCTTTTCCCTTACAAAAGCCCTGTAGAACAATGAGTAGGATTGAAGCTCTAGTATTGTAAGTGAAAAAAGAAAAAGAATTTGAGAGAGTTTTGAAACAAAAACTTCAGAAATGAGAGAGATTTTTCAGCACAAAAACCAAGAACAAAACTCTTTTGAAAGCCTTTAAACTTTGAATATTTTTGCAAATGATTGTTGTGTAAATCAAAACCCTAATCACCCCTATTTATAGGATAGAGCTAGGGATTAAAGGGCAAAACTAACACAATGATAATTAGGAAGTATTTGACCCAGAAAACAGCCCTAACCACGTTTAGAGACAAAAAAGTCGTTTAAAAACGTGTTTTAAAAAGTAGCCGTTAAGGGTGAAACACAGCCTCGGTCGACCGGGTTTCAAAATAATAGAGCCGTTGCAGCCCACGGTCGACCGCCCGGTAGACCGCAACAAACAGAGAGTAGCTTGCTTACAGTTGGCCGAAGGTCGGTCGACCGAACAGGGGTCTGGTCGACCGCCCGGTCGATCGGGAGACGTGCACACATGCACGCATCCAAACGGTCAGATTTCCGGTCGACCGGTCGTCGACCGATCTGACCTGAAACAGAGTCGGTCGACCGGCCGGTCGACCGCCTCAGGTCAAAAACTGAAATTTGAAAAGGATTTTGAGGAGATTTTGATGGTTACAAAATAGTTTCGATCAGAACTATGTATAATACACAAAATTGAGTTTACAAGCAAAAGACTATATTTAAAAATTTTTTGTATATATATATATATAGGAAAAATTTTTAGATATGACATGTGCGCAAAAACTTGTGTGTAGGAATTTGAGCTTCAAACCTATTTACTATTCTTTAACAAAACTATAAGACTAAAAACAAATCTAATGAAGTCTTTTGAGCCAAAATGAAGTCTTGAGCCATGCAATGCCATGCTAGAGCCTTCTCTTCTATGGACATTCCCTATTGCGTTATTAGCCTTATTAGCTCCATAAACTTAGGAAACCTTGCCATAGCTAAGCAATGGCCTTCATAAATGGTACTAACCTGAAACTCATCTTAAACAAACTTATTAGTACCATATAGCTTCTATGTGTTTTGTTATCATCAAAACTTAAACAAATGAGAGTGTAACCTTTTGGCCAACATAAACTTGTTTTGATTCTATCTATTCATGAAAACCAAGATTGGTTAAACTAAAAATCAAAAACCAATAAACATGAAACGTGTGTGTTATGAACTTGCGCATATCACACTATCTATTCTTTAACAATGGATCTAAACTATAAACTAAACAATGTACTGAAGTCTTCTTGTAGAGCGCTATCTCCAAGTCGACTCGATCCAAACGTGATCCACCGAGCTTGACGCCAACGAGTGCTAGATATGAACTTTGACGTCGGGCTCTTGAATCACCATGTGAAAGCTCCAAAACACCTTTGTTAAAGCTAATCACCTACTAATATCTTGGTTAATTATCTGAAACTAAACATCACAAGATTATTAGTAAACTATAACTACATGAGTTAATCATCATCAAAACTAGAGTGGAAGGCCTCTGGGCCAACAATCTCCCCCTTTTTGATGATGACAAAACTCATGGAGTTATATATGCATGGATTAAAGTTAAGCTTCAAAGAAGCTCCCCCTTAACTTATGCATAGCAATAAACAATAAATATATGCAATGAATATTAAACATGAATATGCATAAACAAGCATAATGAAATAAACATGCTCTTGATACAAAATTTTTAAAATAAATTTCCTTTTTCTTTTAAAAAAACATGTTCTTAAATAATTGCTCTTGATACCAATAAAAATTTCATTTGAAAACTTTATCAATAAGAGCAATAAAAGCTCTTGATACCAATCAATAAAAATTCTTGATACCAACTGAAAGATAATCAATAAAAGCTCTTGATACCAATAATAAAAATTTCAACAAAAGATCATGATACCAATAAACCAAACAACAAAATATATTCTCTTGATACCAATATCAACAAAACATCAAAACATCAAACAAACTCTCTTGATATCAATATGAAACAAACTTATTATTGGCCCAGAGGCCTTCCACTCTAGTTTTGATGATGATTAACTCATGTAGTTATAGTTTACTAATAATCTTGTGATGTTTAGTTTTAGATACTTAACCAAGATATTAGTAGGTGATTAGCTTCAACAAAGGTGTTTTGGAGCTCTCACATGGTGATTCAAGAGCCCGAGCGTCAAGTTCATATCTAGCACCCGTTTGGAGTCAAGCTCCGTGGATCACGTTTGGATCGAGTCGACTTGGAGACATCGCTCTACAAGAAGACTTCGGTATAGTGCTTAGTTTATAGTTTAGATCCATTATTAAAAATTAGATAGTGTGATATGCTCAAGTTCACACACACATGTTTCATGTTTATGGTTTTCGATTTTTAGTTTAACCGATCTTGGTTTTCATGAATAGATAGAATCAAAAAATTTTATATGGTTTAATGTATATAAGATTTGTTCTATATACATCTATGCTTCAACTATTTAAACAAACTTAGTTTGATAGTCTATTTCATGAGTTTGGAGTTTTGTATTTAAACAAAACTTATTTTCAGATTTAATGTCAAAAACAGTGATATGTATATCTTTCATGTATATCGGATTCTATTCATATACTATATGTCTCAAAGTTGTTTCAATATCATGTTTTTGTATTTGGATGAGTTTTGGACAAAACGATTTTTCATTTCAAAAATCCTAGTTTTGGAAAATACGGATTTTGTTTTTCGGCAAAATTTCTAAGTTACAAAAATAGTTCAAAATATTTGTAACATAGTTTGATTTTACTCAAACATGTTTGTATATCAAAGTATTATACCAAAACTATTTTGTGGATTTTAGAGATTTTATGATTTTTTTGTTAATTAAAAACCCAAGTTTTAGATCCTATAAATTGCCCTGCCAGGCTTTGGCGGTCGGCCGGGCCGGTCGACCAGACCTAGAGTCGGTCGACCGGACCGATTGACCAATGTGCACAAGGACGTGCACGCAGGCCAGCCACTTAGGCCGGTCGACCGACTACAAGTTCCCCACTCTCGGGTGGGGGCGGTCGACCGGGCGGTCGACCGTGAACCTTGGCACGGTCGACCAAGCGGTTGACCGGCCAGAGAGCAAATGCTCTCTGGATCTGGCACGGTCGATCATGCGGTCGACCGGCAGGCTCAACGGTCAAATTTTTGACCGTTGGCCGGTCGACCGGCCGGTCGACCGGAAAGTCAATTTTGACCTTTCTGCCAGCCAACAAGTAATTTTGTAATGGGCTATATATACCCCATTTGAGAGATGTTTCTTACAAAGTTTTTAAGAGCCAAAATTTCCTACTTCTCTAGTGTCTTATAAAAGTTTTCAAAAGAGGTTTTAGTGCTAAAATATCAATCTTTATTTGTTTTAAAGGGTTGGAAAAATCAAAGAAAAAATATAGATTTGGGATATTTGCTTTGTTCTTCATTTCTATCAAATACTAAGTTATTTTCCCAAGTATTTTTCTTTGTGTTTTGTTTCCAAACTCTTATTTTCCACACTTAAGCTTATCTACTATCCTATCTATTTGGATCTTTATTTTGTGGGAAAATTTAGTTTGTTGTTGTGGAAACCACCAAGTTGTAAACTTTCATCTTTGTAATATCCCTCTAGCGAGAGGTGATTGAGTTGGTATCCCTCTATTGTGAGGTGATTGTGGAAGTGGTGTTTGGCTCCCTCTAGTGAGAGGTGGAGATTGTGTTGTAATCCCTCAAGTGTGAGGTGATTGTGTTTGAGTGGCTTTATGCCAATCCCTCATTCGTGAGATTGATATTGGTGGCTTTGTGCCTAGCCTCTAAGTGTAGAGGTTGTGTTGTAATTGAGAGAGGAGTTGTGTACTCCCGGTTATTGTATTGCCCCAAATCCTCAGTGGAGGTTCCCTGTGTGGAGTCCTGTGTGGACAAGTTAGTGGAAATCCTTCTGTGTGAAGGCGGGGACGTAGAGCTGTGTGCTCGAACCTTGAAACATATCCGTGTGTTTGCGATTGATCCACTTTCTCTAACTCTCTCTCTATTACTTTGAGCATTACATCATATTGCCATATCATACATATGCTGGTGTTGTTTGTGTGTGCCTCACTTGTGTTTAACCACGAGAGCTTCATATAGCACCTCAACTCTTATTCAGAGGAATCAAGAGGAGTTAGTCCAGAGCCCTTCACTGAGAATTCGGCTACACTCGTTGGTTACAATAAGTGTTTGCAATTAAGTTTTATATTTCTGCATTTTGTTCATTAGATTTGCCGTACACCTATTCACCCCCCTCTAGGTGTACTTACAATTAGTATCAGAGCCTACGCTCCTGATATTTGGTTTAACCACCTAGGAGTGTGATCTTGGTTAGCTAATTTATCACTTACATTTGAACACTTTATTGTTTACACACACTCATGGATTGCTTGACACCTCCTCATGTTTGATGTTTCCAATATTGACATGTGGAAATTTAGGATGTCCATGTACCTAAAACCCTAGGCTTGCATGTTTTCCTTGCCGCTACCAAGAAATCTTATCTTGGTAATAGCAAGCATATAGAGGCCAATGCACAAGCCCTTGAGGCACTTAGAAGCACGCTTAACAAAGAATATCTTTCTATGGCTTCTAACTGTGATTCCGCCTTTGCAGTGTGGAACACTTTGACCTCCTCTAAGCTTCAAACGCCCACATTGTGGAGGATGAATCTAGTGGAGAATCCGAGCAACAATGCTACATGGTCCATGGGAATGACTCCCTTGAGGTATACAATTCCAATTTGGTAGAGTTTTCAAACAAACTACAATTCCAAATCTATTTTGAAAACCCCTACCATTAATGGGCGGTTGGATGGGAGATCATGTTCATGTATACTTTAAAATGAAAATAATTTAAATCTTGAACCATGATTGGGAGGTATAGTTGATATGAGTCATACACTTGATCTTATTCTTGTTTCAATTGGTATCATTGAATTCTTTCAATTGGTATCAATCTTGGCATCCTTTGTATACTCATATATGTTTTGTTTTATATATGTATGCTTACACTTCATATAGTATCATTTCAATTGGTATCTATTTCTTACATACATATATAGATGATTTATTTGTGCTTATTATATCCCTATATCTTGAAGCACAAATTTTGGTTATGTTAAGCTTGAGTTTTTCAATTGGTATCCATATACAAGCTTTATCATAATTTTAAGATTGCTAAGCTTGAATTTTTAATGAATATCATGTTTCAATTGATTTAATTTTCAATTGGTATCTTATTTCAAGCCCATGCATATTTTCTTTTGGTATTTCATAAAGGGAGAGAAACTCGTATTTTATATTTCAATTGGTATTTGGTTTACCATTGTTTTTGTTTCCCACTTCCTAACTTTATGATATTAAAGTAATTGGTATCATATGCTTATAATGAAAAATATCTTCTTTTGGTATCAAGATGCTATTTGTTTCCTTAAATTTGGTATCAATTTTTTATTATCTATTGGTATCAAGTTTACATTACATGTTTTCATTTTGATATAAAATGTTATTTTGTTTCAATACCTTGTTTTATTTCAAATAGGATTTGGCATTTCTCAAAGTTTGTTATTTTCATTTGATCTCATATTGACTTTGGTTTTACCCTTGGAATAATTTATTGCTTCTTTGTTTTGAAGATTTAGGGAGAGAAGTATTTGTTTTCATTATGTTTGTTTTTACCCCTTTGTTGATGATTGACAAAAAGGGGGAGAAGAATTTGTAGTTTATATGCATGGTTGATTTATGCATATGTTTTAGTTGGTTTTCATTAGTAATAATATGTTGGTTTCAATATTATTGTTTTATTGGTATCAAGAGCATGTTTCATTGTTTATGTTTTATTTTAATTGGTATCCAGAACATGTTTATATGTGTTTAAGAACATTCATTGCATATCTTATATGTTTTATTGTTATGCATGAGTTAAGGGGAGCTTCTTTGAAGCTTTACTTTAATCCATGCATATATAACTCTATGAGTTTTGTCATCATCAAAAAGGGGGAGATTGTTGGCCCAAAGGCCTTCCACTCTAGTTTTGATGATGATTAACTCATGTAGTTATGTGTACTAATAATCTTGCAATGTTTAAGTTTCAGATATTCAACAAGATATTAGTTGGTGAAAGCTTCCACACATCTTTCACAAGGTGATTCAAGAGCCTAAGCATCAAAGATGACATCTAGCACTCATTGGAGTCAAGCTTGGTGAATCACGGTTTGGACCGAGTCAACTTGGAGACGGCGCTCTACAAGAAGACTTAGGTATCCCTAGTTTAGTTTGTGTTTAGAGCCTAATTGTAAAGATTAGATTAGTATGATAATGATCAAGTTCACAGCACACACGTTTCATGTTTTGAATATTGGTTTTGGTTTTTTTCGGTTTTAGGTTTAACCAATCTTGATTTTTATGAATAGATAGATCAAAACAAGTTTACATGGTTTAATGTATATATGATTTGTTCTATATACATGCATGCTTTAAATTTCCTAGACAAACTTAGTTTTGACTCCTTTATTCATATGTTATATGTTTTGGTATTTTTGACAAAACATATTTTGGAATTAATGACAAAAACTATGATATATATTTGTTTCATGTATATTGGATTCTATCCATATGCATCATGCTTCAAAGTGTTTATTATCATGTTTTTGTATCTGGAAGTGTTTTGGACAAAACGTATTTTTCTATTCAAAATTCAAGTTTTAGAAAATACAGTTTTTGGTTTTTGGTAAAAATGATTAGACATAAAAATAGTTTTAATTGCTTGATATTTGAGTAAAAACTTTTATCACATGTTTATATATCAATGCAATTTGACAAAACTATTTTTGGGGATTTTAGTAATTTATAAGAATTTATTGGATATTTATTTCCCCAGATTTCTGACCTGTTTTGGTGTCTGCCAGGCTGATCGGTCGACTGGTACGGTCGACCGCACCTGTAGACGGTCGACCGTATGGGTCGACCGACGTGCACAGAAACGTGTACGCTGGCTACACCTTTAGCCGGTCGACCGTGCCGGTCGACCGACTGAGAGCAGGTTTGCTCTCTGTTTGTTTGGGTTGACCGGGCGGTCGACCGCTAGCGCCAACGGGTCAAAAATTGACCGTTGGCGGTCGACCGGGCGGTCGACCTTTAGGGTAATTCTGGCAAAAATTACAGCCAATGGCTATTTTCTGGATTAGCCTATAAATACCCCATTTGAGAGAGTTTTTCTCTAAGAATTTTTGGGCAAAAATTTTCATTCTCTCAGGTGTTTTTGCTGCAATAAACATAGGTTTTTGGATTCAAATTGAACAATCTTTTTGGTGTTTTCATTAGGGTTTGAAAAATCAAAGAAAAGGGTTTGGGAAAAGCTTTTGAATTGAACTTCTCTATCTTGGTTTCATTTATTTCCCAAAGATTTCTTTGAGTTGCTGGTTTCAAATCCCTTGGTTTTCTCCACACTTGAGCTAAAATCTACTATCTAAATCTATAGGATATTTGTGTGGGAGAAGATATAGTTTGTGGTTGTTGTTTTAGACCACCAAGTGTAACCCAATCTTTTCTTACCTTGTGCTTTGGGTTGTATCCCTCAAGTTGTGTGGTGATCCTTGTATTGGTTTGTGATTGGGAGTTTGTTGTATTGGCTTGGAGTTGTGCCTCAAGGAGGAGGTTGTGATTGTAAAGAGAGGAGTTGGGTACTCCTTGTGAGAGTTCTTTGGGACTTGCTAGTGGATTAGAAATCCTTCGTGTGTCGAAGGCGGGGATGTAGAGCTGGGTGCTCGAACCTCGGAACATATCTTGTTGTTTGCGCTTGATCCATTGACTCTCTCTCTATCTCTCTCTTTACTTTGTGTATTGTGCATATTGCTATATCCTATACTTGCTTGTGTGTGCATCATTGTTGTAATTGCAATTAGTTTTTAAATTCCGCATTAAGTTCACTAGATTAGCATCGTCACCTATTCACCCCCCCTCTAGGTGACTTTTCAATTGGTATCAGAGCTAGCGCTCCTGATATTTAGGTTTAACCACCTAGGAGTAAGATCTTGGTTTGCTAATCTTCATTTGCATTGTCATTTGCACACATATTAGTTTGCACTCATGGCTAGCCCTCCTATGTTTGATCATTTTAGACTTGATGCTTGGAAGGCTAATATGACTAAACATTTAAAAGACCTAGGACATCTAGTTTATCAAGCCATTACCATAGAATCCTCCCAAATAGTAGCAAGCATAAGAAGGCCAATGCATTAGCACTTAGGGCAGTTAGAGCATCTCTAAATGAACATTTATTACATGTTTTTGATCATTATGATTCGGCTTTTGCAGTTTGGAGCATCTTGACTTCTCCCGAGCTTCAAGGATTATCAACAAGATGAGGAGATCTAAGAGAGAAAAGTCCGAAGAGCAATGCCTCATGGTCCAAGGAAGAAACTCCCTTGAGGTACAATCGGATTCTCAAATAGATGATAGCTCAAGTTCCTATTGTGATGGATGTTTTGAGTTCAAACTTTGAATATGGAACTTGTTCAAAGCTTGAGAATTTGTTAGAGAACATGATTTGTTGAAAGATGATAATATTATTTTGAAAAATGAATTAAAGGATTTATGCTCTAATTTTGAATTGATGTTGCAAGAGAAGGAAGAGATTGCAAGTGAATGTGACTCACTTAAATCTCAACTCGAACTTGCTTTAAAGGAAAATGAATTTTTGAAAAACAAAAATGATTGTGATGATGTTGTAAAGCACAATGAGATTTTATCTTCAAAATTGGATTTTACTTTTAAAGAAAATCTCACTTTGAAAATGATATTGATGCAATTACAAAAGATTGGATTTGGTTTTGATTAAAAATAAATCCTTGCAAAAAGAAATTGATGTTTGCCATGCTAGTGTAGCTTCTTGTTCTAGCACACCTATAGCATGCTCCACTTTGTCTTCTAATATAGAAAATGATATAAATATTTTGAAGAAAAGTGTTGATTGTTTGGGCTCCACTTTGAGCCATTGTGTCATGAATCACTCACGTTTGGAAACCTTGGTTCGCAAGAAACAAGGTCCATCTTTGCATGTACACCCATCTAGACATACACATGCTTTTCATGATCACCATCATCATATGTATGCTCACGTGTACACATGTACACATTGTGGTCGTAAAGGCCACCTTGCTAGATTTTGTTATGATCGTATTTATAATGAAAATTTAGCAACTAATCTTGTTTGGGTTAGGAGAGATACTAACCCCGTGGACCCACAAGAAAATGGGTACCAAGATCCACCTCTTTGATGTTTGATGTAGGTGGAGGCTCTCGCATAACGTGAGAGTGTTGGTGCCTTGAGGTGGATGCATTCTAAGCTAAAAGGAGACCACTTTGGATGCTTCACTCTCAAGGAGAATTGGTGGGAGGACCACCGTGGTTTTGAGAACTAGAGATGCATCTTCATCGTTTTGGTATCATTCTCTAACTCCCATTTTTATTTGCATGCTTTAATGTTCATGTATTTATAGCATGTCATGTTTGTTATTTATTATGCTTATGCCATGCTCTTTAGAATAGTGTTATACAGTGTAGTTACTTGAGCACCTATGTCCTATATGGATCTATATTTAGTGTTCTCACTTGTTTAAACTAACATGTATGCCCTAGATCTAATGCACATGCATATGCATTATGACCATTTGGATGTTTATGATTTTTGTTCTTATTGAATCATGTTTCATTATTTCATGATTAGTATGATATTTGCCATGTTTATTAGACTTATGCTTTACATGATTAGTTATTGAGACACCCATGTTTAGTATGGACCCATATTTTGTGTTCTCTTTATGTTTTAGCTATCATGTTTATCATAGGTTTAATGCACATGTTTTTGTCATGCAAATCATATGGTTGACCATGATTTCTAATTTAGCCACATGTTTTGATGTTTATAGGCTATCATGTACTTCTTGATTCTAATAGCATGTGGATGTTCTTCATGATCATTTTTATGATTGATTTGTATTCCGTTTTATGCTTAATGATTTGATTACTTGTTTAAAATGTTAGTTTTCATTAAGACTAGAATTTATACTTGCACATATAGTGGGACACAAATAAATCTTTATATATGTTTGTGCTTGGATGCTTATTTGTACCCATTAAATGTGTTAGTATAGCCTAGTTTTGATGATTCATGCATTTTAAACTTGTATTCCTATTTTTGATTCGTTTTATGATATGAGTTTTCATTTCATGTATATGCTTATTTTGCCAAACCTTAAGATATACATGTATACCCTTTGAGTCATTTGCTTTTTATGCAAATCTATATATATGAACTCAATGTGTTTAGGGATATGTATGTTTCTTATTGTGTTGACAATTCATACATATACCTTGAAATGAAAATAGTTTTGGTGAAAATTTAGTTTTCTTGATTTCGTGTTTATTTGTTTAACTTCATGTATATGTCCATCTTGTCCAAACTATCATTTATACATATACATCCTTGAGCCACGTGCCTTCATGCATATACTTTTGTGGACTCATTATGTTTAGGATATGTATGTATACTTTAGTTTGTACATGACATACATATGCCTTGAAGTTTAAATCATTTTGATGATTTTCATTTATTTCTTTTGGATAATTCTATTGGAAATGAAAATCTAGTTTTTCAAGTTTTCATGTTTTCAAGGAATGTCATATGAGCCTAATTGAATATTTTCATGATTGATATGTGTCACATTATACTTGTACACTCACTTTATTAGTTTACACATGATTTGTTTTCATGAGAATTTGAATGAGCTTTATGGACTTTGAGTGTTTAGTGATCATGTGATTTACATGTGTTTCATGAAAAATAACTTTATTTTATTCCTTGCTTGAAGGATTTCGTACTAGTTTTAAAAGTTTTTCCTTTAACTAGTCCGTATTCTTCAATTTGGTAGAGTTTTTCAAACAAACTACAATTTCAAATCTATTTTTGAAAACCCCTACCATTAATGGGCGGTTGGATGGGAGATCATGTTCATGTATACTTTAAAATGAAAATCATTTAAATCTTGAATCATGATTGGGAGGTATAGTTGATATGAGTCATACACTTGATCTTATTCTTTTTTCAATTGGTATCATTGAATTCTTTCAATTGGTATCAATCTTGGCATCCTTTGTTTGCTCATATATGTTTGTTTTATATATGTATGCTTACACTTCATATAGTATCAATTTCAATTGGTATCTATTTCTTACATACATATATAGATGATTTATTTGTGCTTATTATATCCCTATATCTTGAAGAACAAATTTTGGTTATGTTAAGCTTGAGTTTTTCAATTGGTATCCATATACAAGCTTTATCATAATTTTAAGATTGCTAAGCTTGAATTTTTAATGAATATCATGTTTCAATTGATTTAATTTTCAATTGGTATCTTATTTCAAGTCTATGCATATTTCTTTTGGTATTTCATAAAGGGGGAGAAAACTCGTATTTTATATTTCAATTGGTATTTGGTTTACCATTGTTTTTGTTTCCCACTCCCTAACTTTATGATATTAAAGTAATTGGTATCATATGCTTATAATGAAAAATATCTTCTTTGGTATCAAGATGCTATTTGTTTCCTTAAATTTGGTATCAATTTTTTATTATCTATTGGTATCAAGTTTACATTACATGTTTTCATTTTGATATAAAATGTTATTTTGTTTCAATACCTTGTTTTATTTCAAATAGGATTTGGCATTTCTCAAAGTTTGTTATTTTCATTTGATCTCATATTGACTTTGGTTTTACCCCTTGGAATAATTTATTGCTTCTTTGTTTTGAAGATTTAGGGAGAGAAGTATTTGTTTTCATTATGTTTGTTTTTACCCCTTTGTTGATGATTGACAAAAAGGGGGAGAAGAATTTGTAGTTTATATGCATGGTTGATTTATGCATATGTTTTAGTTGGTTTTCATTAGTAATAATATGCTGGTTTCAATATTATTGTTTTATTGGTATCAAGAGCATGTTTCATTGTTTATGTTTTATTTTAATTGGTATCCAGAACATGTTTATATGTGTTTAAGAACATTCATTGCATATCTTATATGTTTTATTGTTATGCATGAGTTAAGGGGGAGCTTCTTTGAAGCTTTACTTTAATCCATGCATATATAACTCCATGAGTTTTGTCATCATCAAAAAGGGGGAGATTGTTGGCCCAAAGGCCTTCCACTCTAGTTTTGATGATGATTAACTCATGTAGTTATGTGTACTAATAATCTTGCAATGTTTAAGTTTCAGATATTCAACAAGATATTAGTTGGTGAAAGCTTCCACACATCTTTCACAAGGTGATTCAAGAGCCTAAGCATCAAAGATGACATCTAGCACTCATTGGAGTCAAGCATGGTGAATCACGGTTTGGACCGAGTCAACTTGGAGACGACGCTCTACAAGAAGACTTAGGTATCCCTAGTTAGTTTGTGTTTAGAGCCTAATTGTAAAGATAAGATTAGTATGATAATGCTCAAGTTCACAACACACACGTTCATGTTTTGAATATTGGTTTTTGATTTTTCGGTTTTAGGTTTAACCAATCTTGGTTTTATGAATAGATAGATCAAAACAAGTTTACATGGTTTAATGTATATATGATTTGTTCTATATACATGCATGCTTTAAATTTCCTAGACAAACTTAGTTTTGACTCCTTTATTCATGTGTTATATGTTTTGGTATTTTTTACAAAACATATTTTTGAATTAATGACAAAAACTATGATATATATTTGTTTCATGTATATTGGATTTCTATCTATATGCACCATGCTTCAAAGTGTTTAATTATCATGTTTTTGTATCTGGAAGTGTTTTGGACAAAACGTATTTTCTATTCAAAATTCAAGTTTTAGAAAATACAGTTTTTGGTTTTGGTAAAAATGATTAGACATAAAAATAGTTTTAATTGCTTGATATTTGAGTCAAAACTTTATCACATGTTTATACATCAATGCAATTTGACAAAACTATTTTTGGGGATTTTTAGTAATTTATAAGAATTTATTGGATATTTATTTCCCCAGATTTCTGACCTGTTTTGGTGTCTGCCAGGCTGATCGGTCGACTGGTACGGTCGACCGCACCTGTAGACGGTCGACCGTATGGGTCGACCGACGTGCACAGAAACGTGCACGCTGGCTACACCTTTAGCCGGTCGACCGTGCCGTCGACCGACTGAGAGCAGGTTTGCTCTCTATTTGTTTGGGTCGACCGGGCGGTCGACCGCTAGCGCCAACGGGTCAAAAATTGACCGTTGGGCGGTCGACGGGCGGTCGACCGTCAGGGTAATTCTGGCAAAAATTACAGCCAACGGCTATTTTCTGGATTAGCCTATAAATACCCCATTTGAGAGAGTCTTTCTCTAAGAATTTTTGGGCTAAAATTTTCATTCTCTCAGGTGTTTTTGCTGCAATAAAAATAGGATTTTGGATTCAAATTGAACAATCTTTTTGGTGTTTTCATTAGGGTTTGAAAAATCTAAGAAAAGGGTTTTGGGAAAAGCTTTTGAATTGAACTTCTCTATCTTGGTTTCATTTATTTCCCAAGATTTTCTTTGAGTTGCTGGTTTCAAATCCCTTGGTTTTCTCCACACTTGAGCTAAAATCTACTATCTAAATCTATAGGATATTTGTGTGGGAGAAGATATAGTTTGTGGTTGTTGTTTTAGACCACCAAGTTGTAACCCAATCTTTTCTTAGCTTTGTGCTTTGGGTTGTATCCCTCAAGTTGTGAGGTGATCCTTGTATTGGTTTGTGATTGGGAGTTTGTTGTATTGGCTTGGAGTTGTGCCTCAAGGAGGAGGTTGTGATTGTAAAGAGAGGAGTTGGGTACTCCTTGTGAGAGTTCTTTGTGGACTTGCTAGTGGATTAGAAATCCTTCGTGTGTCGAAGGCGGGGATGTAGAGCTGGGTGCTCGAACCTCGGAACATATCTTGTTGTTTGCGCTTGATCCATTGACTCTCTCTCTCTCTATCTCTCTCTTTACTTTGTGTATTGTGCATATTGCTATATCCTATACTTGCTTGTGTGTGCATCATTATTGTAATTGCAATTAGTTTTTAAATTCCGCATTAAGTTCACTAGATTAGCATCGTCACCTATTCACCCCCCCTCTAGGTGACTTTTCAACTAGTTCGTATTCTTCATATGGTAGAGTTTTCAAATATATTATATTTTCAAACTTATTTTTGAAAAACCCCTACCCATTTAAGGGCGGTTGGTTGGGCGACCATGTCTTGTATGCTTATTATTGAAAATCCTTTTAAAATTGTGTATGAAATGGGTGGTAGGAAGTATGAGTTATACACTTGATCTTATTATGTTGGTATCATTGGATCTTTTCAATTGGTATCACTATTGACATTTTTTTTATACTCATATATGTTTTTATATATGTATGTTTACACTTCAAATAATATCAATTTCGATTGATATTAAATTTTTCATACATATATATATGCCTTATTTATGCTTACTATATCTTTATATCTTTGAGCACAAATTTTGGCTATGCTAAGCTTGATTTCTTAAATGACTATTATATTTCAATTGATTATGTTTTAAATTGGCATCTTATACAAGCTTATGCATCATTCTATTTGGTATTTCATAAAGGGGAGAAATTCGTATTTCACCTTTCAATTGGTTTTGTTTACCTTTGGTATTTTACTCCCACACTTTATGTTGAAAAATGATTAAAAAATGATATTGATTTTTTTTGGTATCATATTCTCCTAATGAAAAATTACTTTCAATTGTACTAATTTTTACAATTGTTATCAAGATTACCTATATGTTTACATCATTCAATTAATATCAAAAGTTTTGGTTGAATTCTTCAAAATGATTTATTTACTTATAATTTACTTACAATTGATATCATGATGCACTAATTTGATATATTTTTTTTCAATTAGTATCATAAAGTTTTGATTTGATTTCACCCCTTATTGATATTTTTTTTGTTTAAGACAAAAAGGGGGAGAACATTGTTCTATTGTTTTCTTTGATCCGTTTGTTGGTGATTGACAAAAAGGAGAAAAAATATTTGAGTTTATATGCATATTTATTATTTATTTGTAAGTTTATATCAAAGTTTGTTTCATATTGATATTAAGAGAGTTTGTTTGATGTTTTGATGTTTTGTTGATATTGGTATCAAGAGAACATATTTTGTTGTTTTGGTTTATTGGTATCAAGATCTTTTGTTAAAATTTTTATTATTGGTATCAAGAGCTTTTATTGATTATCTTTCAGTTAGTATCAAGAATTTTTTATTGATTGGTATCAAGAGCTTTTATTGCTCTTATTGATAAAGTTTTCAAATTGAAATTTTTATTCATATCAAGAGCAATTATTTAAGAACATGTTTTTTTTAAAAAAGGAAAGAAATTTATTTTAAAATTTTGGTATCAAGAGCATGTTTATTTCATTATGCATGTTTATGCATATTCATGTTTAATATTCATTGCGTATATTTATTGTTTATTGCTATGCATGAGTTAAGGGGGAACTTCTTTGAAGCTTAACATTAATCCATGCATATATAACTTTATGAGTTTTGTCATCAAAAAGGGGGAGATTGTTGGCCCAGAGGCCTTCCACTCTAGTTTTGATGATGATTAATTCATGTAGTTATAGTTTACTAATAATCTTATGATGTTTAGTTTCTGATACATAACCAGATATTAGTAGGTGATTAGCTTTAACAAAGGTGTTTTGGAGCTTTCACATGGTGATTCAAGAGCCCGAGCGTCAAGTTTATATCTAGCACCCGTTTGGAGTCAAGCTCCGTGGATCACATTTGGATCGAGTCGATTTGGAGGCAGCGCTCTACAGGAAGACTTTGGTACAGTGTTTAGTTTATAGTTTAGATCCATTGTTAAAGATTAGATAGTGTGATATGCTCAAGTTCACAACACACACGTTTCATGTTTATTGGTTTTCGGTTTTTAGTTTAACCGATCTTAGTTTCATGAATAGATAGAATCAAAACAAGTTTACATGGTTTAATGTATATAAGATTTGTTCCATATACATCTATGCTTCATCTATTTAAACAAACTTAGTTTGATAGTCTACTTCATAAGTTTGGAGTTTTGTATTTAAACAAAACTTATTTTCGGATTTAATGTCAAAAACAGTGATATATATATATATCTTTCATGTATATTAGATTCTATCCATATACTTTATGCCTCAAAGTTTTTTAATATCATGTTTTTGTATTTGGATGAGTTTTGGACAAAACGATTTTCCATTTCAAAAATCCTAGTTTAGAAAATACGGATTTTGGTTTTCGGTAAAATTTCTAAGTTACAAAAATAGTTCAAAATATTTGTAACATGGTTTGATTTTACTCAAACATGTTTGTATATCAAAGTATTATACTGAAACTATTTTTGTGAATTTTTAGAGATTTTATGAGATTTATTTGATAATTAAAAACCCAAGTTTTAGATCCTATAAATTGCCCTGCCAGGCTCTGGTGGTCGACCGGGCCGGTCGACCGGACCCAGAGTCGGTCGACTAGACCGGTCGACCGACGTGCACAAGGACGTGCACGCAGGCCAGCCACTTAGGCCGGTCGACCGAGCGGTCGGCCGACTGCAAGTGCCCCACTCTCGGGTGGGGGCGGTCGATCGTGAGCCTTGGCACGGTCGACCGAGCGGTCGACCGGCTAGAGAGCAACTATTTTCTGGATCTGGCACGGTCGACTGCGCAGTCGACCGGCAGGCTCAACGGTCATATTTTTTACCGTTGGCCGGTCGACCGGCCGGTTGACCGGAAAGTCAATTTTGACCTTTCTGCCAGCCAACGGGCAGATTTTGTAATGGGCTATATATACCCCATTTGAGAGATGTTTCTTACCAAGTTTTTAAGAGCCAAAATTTCCTACTTCTCTAGTGTCTTAATACAAGTTTTTAAAAGAGGTTTTAGTGCCAAAAGATCAATCTTTATTTGTTTTAAAGGGTTGAAAAAATAAAAGAAAAAAATATAGATTTGGGATATTTGCTTTGTTCTTCATTTCTATCAAATACTAAGTAGTTTTCCCAAGTATTTTTTCTTTGTGTTTTGTTTTCAAACTCTTTATTTTCCACACTTAAGCTTATCTACTATCCTATCTATTAGGATCTTTATTTTGAGGGAAAATTTAGTTTGTGGTTGTGGAAACCACCAAGTTGTAAACTTCCATCTTTGTGATATCCCTCTAGCGAGAGGTGATTGAGTTGATATCCCTCTATTGTGAGGTGATTGTGGAAGTGGTGTTTGGCTCCCTCTAGTGAGAGGTGGTGATTGTGTTGTAATCCCTCAAGTGTGAGGTGATTGTGTTTGAGTGGCTTTGTGTCTAACCCTCATTCGTGAGATTGATATTGGTGGCTTTGTGCCTAGCCTCTAAGTGTAGAGGTTGTGTTGTAATTGAGAGGGAGTTGTGTACTCGCAGTTATTGTATTGCCCCAAATTCTCAGTGGAGGTTCCCTGTGTGGGAGTCCTGTGTGGACAAGTTAGTGAAAATCTTTCTGTGTGAAGGCGGGGACGTAAAGCTGTGTGCTCGAACCTCGAAACATATCCGTGTGTTTGCGATTGATCCACTTTCTCTAACTCTCTCTATTACTTTGAGCATTGCATCATATTGCCATATCATATATATGCTTGTGTTGTTTGTGTGTGCCTCACTTGTGTTTAACCACGAGAGCTTCATATAGCACGTCAACTATTATTCAGAGGAATCAAGAGGAGTTAGTCCAGAGCCCTTCACCGGGAATTCGGCTACACTCGTTGGTTACATTAAGTGTGTTGCAATTAAGTTGTATATTTTCACATTTTGTTTATTAGATTAGCCGTGCACCTATTCACCCCCCTCTAGGTGTACTTACAGTGATTGAGTTGGAACCTGCACACAAAATACCGAATTTTAGAAGTAAGAATGAAAAGTGCAAGTTACTCAATTCTACCGCAATAGCAAGTGGCTATGCGGGTCATGATCCACAAGGAGGGACTAGCGATGGAAGCTCGTTTAGCAAGTTCTCTTTTATGCTACCATTAATGGTTAAAGTTCTTCTTTAGTTTCTTAAAAGAAAAGAAAAATAATTACAATGAAGCTAGGTAGAAAGTGAGAGATTGGGAAGATGGAGAAAGTAGAATTGGATATGTACAAAGAAATGGAAAAGGAGTGATAAAAAAAAGTGGGTGTTGTTGGTGTTGGTGATTAAACTAAAGAAATAAAAGAAAAGAAAGAAAAGGTTAAAGAAATACTTACCTCCTTTGGTTGATGACTTACCTGGAACCCTTGCATGTTCTACCTTGCTTTGGAGGCGTTCAACGCATAAGCCATAAGATCGAGCTCAGTCCCTATTCGCATTACATTATCAAGACGAACAAGAATGAAATGATACGGAGTCTTGAGGAGAAGAACGTCATCATGAAATATCATTGGCACTTACACAAACATTGTTATACTGATGCTACTAGATTCACTTGAATGCTCATCATAACCAAAAAGAGAAAAGTAGAAAGAAGAAGAAGGAAATAAAAGTAAAGATGAACATAAAAAAAAGTTACCTTTTATTGCTTACAGAAACGATGGAAGAAAGGAGGAGGTACATCGGTGTCACTCTCAACATAAGCCTCTCTCTCTTACTTACATGAATCTTAATCTAACCTAAGCTTACAAAGAAATTAAAATTACATAAAAGAAAACAAAACCTACATTACAAGAATGAAAAAATAGACTAAATCCTATCTCTGCATGGTCGTTCCCATTTACAGTGAAATACCTGCCTTTTATAGGCAAAAACCCAGAGGGGAGAGGCATGAGAAGATAGGGAGAGCAAACGCTCCCCCTAACTCCCTAACAAAGCCGCGTTTTCGCGGCCAGGGTGTGGCCAGGTGGCCACACCCTGTTGGTGGAATTCCCCGGCTTCGCGATTGATGTTTATCTTCAGCTAAATTTATAGTTTAAGTCCGGGATTTTGACAAAATAGCCTTTGATCTTTGGCTTTAACCGCTTGATTTGGGATGATTCATTTCAATCGGTTTTCAACCTCTCTGATTTGCCAAGATTTGTCCTGATTCACTGATTTTGAATTTATTCTGATTTAATTCAGAATTTGATGGGCTTTTGGCTCATTTTTCTTCACTCTCCTTTAGGAATGGGCCTACAAATAAATTAAACAATAATTAGGAACAAGCAGAGTTTATTTAATAATAAGTATGAGAATATGATAATAAATGTGCAATCTTAGCAACCGATCATACAGCCATGCTATATTTGACTTATGATACCGGACACCGGTACTTGCCATGCTATATTTGACACATGATACCGAACACCAGTACTTGCCATGTATATTTAACATATGATACACGACCAGTACTTGCCATGCTATATTTGACCCATGATTCCTGACACCGGTACTTGACATGCTATATTTGACCCATGATACCTGACACGGTACTTGCCATGCTATATTTGACACATGATATCTGACACCGGTACTTGCCATGCTATATTTGACATATGACACCTGACGTCGGTACTTGCCATGCTATAATTGACCCATGATACCTGACGCTGGTACTTGTCATGCTATATTTGACACATGATACCCGACATTGGTACTTGCCATGCTATATTTGACATATGATACCTGACACCGGTACTTGCCATGCTATATTTGACATAAAATACCTAACACCGTACTTGCCATGCTATGTTTGACCCATGATACCCGACACCGGTACTTGCCATGCTATATTTGACTTATGATATCGGACACCGGTGCTTGCCATGCTATATTTGACACAAGATACCAAACACTGGTACTGTCCATGCTATATTTAACACATGATACCTGACACCGGTACTTGCCATGCTATATTTGACATATGACACCTGACACTGGTACTTGCCATGCTATATTTGACATATGACACCTGACAACTGTACTTGCCATGCTATATTTGACATATGATACCTGACACCGGTACTTGCCATGATATTTTGACCCATGATATATTTGACCCATGATACCCGACACCGGTACTTGCCATGCTATACTTGACACTTGATATCATACACCGGTACTTGCCATGCTATACTTGAGACATGATATATAACACCGGTACTTGACATGTTATACTTGACACCTGACACCTGTATTACCTGGCATATGTATGATCATTATACTATTACCAGACATCTGGTACTCCTGAACTCCTGTACTCCTGTACCCCTGTATCTTCTGTACTCATACTCATGTTAATAGCACAGTCATTCTGGCGTCCGGTAGAGCATGCCTGGTGTCGGGATAACAAGGATGTATCCCACAATCGTGCTAGCGTCCGGCGGTTCCTAAATGGAACTAAGTGCCACACGGAACAAAATGCCACACCATACACATGGTGGGGGCCACCTCTTGAATCCGTGGGGGCCACCTCTAGAATCCATTCCCACACAGAGCAAAGTGCCACACAGAGTAAAGTGCCACACCACACACGTGGTGGGGGCCACCTCTTGAATCTATGGGGGCCACCTCTTGAATCTGTGGGCTACCTCCTGTATCAATCCTCAGAGCAAAGTGCCACATGGAGCCAAGTGCCACACCACACACGTGGTGGGGGCCACCTCTTGAATCTGTAAGGCTACTTTCTCCCTCCTGCATGTACCGTCTGTTAGCGTGATAAGCATTCTCAGTGTATATTAACACACACACACACACACACACACACACACTTGTACAATGATAACTCCTAGAGCATGTGTTATTTGGTCTCTCCCCTATTCGAATAATGGTACCTGCGTATCAGAGTTCGGATAAGTTCTACTAGAAGTGCGGGCTCCAATGTGAACTGTCGGTGTTGTGGGACGCCGATGGGAAATGGATAAGAATAGCATAAGAACATAACAACCAAACAGTAATAATATTAGGAACGTGTGATATTTGGTCTTTCCTTTGTTCGGGTCTTGGTACTCACATATCAGACCCGGGTAAGTTCTATAGAGTGCGAACTCTAGTATGGACTATCGGTGATGTGAGGCGCTAGTAGGGAGGCGATTGAAATATCAAACGGTACTAATTATTATTATTGGATATATTAAAATGCAACACCTTTATATTTTCGTTATAATGTTATACCCTGAGTTGACTCCTTACTTTATGACACATGACCTCTGTGATACCATGATTATTCCAGACACACTCTAGTTCTATTTCCCTGAGGGAAACTCAAGTTGTATGAACTCAGATGATGGTGACATAGGATATGTGGTATATAGATGAGATTTTTCTTGTTTGGATTATCCCTTCGACGTATCAACCTCATGATCCATAATTTGAGCTTATACAACAAGTTTTGTCCATACTTATATTTATCGCGTGTTTAGTGTATTTATCACATGTTTAATATATTTGTCGCATGATTATGTGTACTTATGCTCTCTATACCGTTTTCCATGCATGTTTTCGATTCTGATTTACTAATATACATGTATTTACTTGATCTCAGAATTACTGTCATTTTTCTTATATTATTTGTCATTTCATATACCGCATTCCTAGACCACATCACTTGATCATGCATACGTGTGCCTATTATACACGGCATTTGGCTTTATCATATGTACTCGCTGGGTTGCTAACAACCCTGGATCTTCATGTCTAGATCCTAGAGACTGGACCGTGGCGGCCTTACTGTACCTGATCAGAGTGGCGCAGCGGGAGCGTGGTTTGGCAGTTGCCCATCCGGACTCTCCTTCTTCCAACCTCTCCTTGATCAGCTCGTGAGATTCCCATTTTACTACTTGTGAGTACTTTACCGTATTTCATAGTGCACATCCTGCCTTTGTGC
The DNA here is from genome assembly GCA_038442645.1 of Agave tequilana. Classification (NCBI taxonomy): domain Eukaryota; kingdom Viridiplantae; phylum Streptophyta; class Magnoliopsida; order Asparagales; family Asparagaceae; genus Agave; species Agave tequilana. The sequence continues at coordinate 33,880 of JAVJIF010016073.1, forward strand.
TTCTTAGTGATCATATATTCTTGAGATATTATATCATGCCTTGTGATAACTGTGTATTGGTGTTATTATTACTGGACTGTGTGTTACCACTGTACTTTCGTACTCTGATTCTTGTCTGTACTGATGCTTAGCGTATATACGTGTGGGTATTTCCAACCTGCGTACATACGTCGCAGTAACGTCTCCGTACCTGCAGGATTGGGGCGTTATAGAATTGCTTTGGAATTGAATCGAAATTGAATCATGGATTCCGTACTCTTTTTGAAGTCGATATATTCTTCTTGCTATGGGACTTAGAAAATAGAGTAAGAATCTTGGACTGAAAACTTTGATGAGATTTCGAGTTTTCTAGATTTTAAATTCATCGCTCGAGTACCTCTAAGGCTTCGATCCTCATTTCCCAGTCAACTGGTTCTTGTATTGGTTGTTTGGGAGAAGGAATATATGAAGCTGGATGTTGGTAAGGTGGTTGACCATATGACTCAGGAGAGTTGTATCCCCACTGACTCTGTGAAGAGTGGTAATGATTATTCCAGTCTTGTTCATAGTATTCGGATTGGGGCACATATTCAGTCGGATAATCCCAATTTGGCATATATTATTGGTTCATGTTGTACATAGCCGGGTCAAAGTTATCTAGGTCAAATGAGGTCGGGGTGAAATTTGGATTCATATTAGGATTGAAAAAATTATTGTTGTTAAAATCCAATTCACAATTTATAAAAAAGAAAACAAACAAACAAACAAACAAAACAAACAAAGAAAAAGAAAAAAGAAAACTAGCCTATGCTAGGGTTAACTTAAACCTACACGACTCCTAACTGATTAGACTAACCACGGGGGGTATATTATCAGAATCTGACTATGAGTTAATTGGCCAGGTAGGGGTAAGATCAGTGGGAGATATCCGTGCAAGAGCAACGGGCCTAATTATACCAAACCACTGTTCTTCGAGGTTTTGCCTCTCAATTCTCAACCTTAGACACCGATTTGATAAGAGTCAACTTCTACCAACTTTCCCCTTAGGCCAATCTCTTAAATGAGTCTGAGATGTCCCTGGGGACCAACGTCTAGCAAATTTTATTTAGGCTTGGGTTGTGTGAGTGGGGAGATGACTTTTAGGCTAAGGAAGGGTAATGACTTCCCCACCTTATGTTGCATTGGGTTTTGCCCTTAAGTTTAATTCGTGCAAATGTGCAATATAGATAAAAATGAACACACAAACAGAGTAAGCCACCCACGTGTTTGTCCTAACTATATTCAAAGCAATATGTACGCCTCCATCAAGATTACATCAACATAAGAACAAAATACAGTATATTAGAACACGTACCTAGATGCAAATGTCTAAACTGTTTTAAAGTATCCAATTTCTATATTTTAGTTCTTAAAATTATTACGGTGCACATGTAATATAAACAAAGAATAGCAGCAGAATGTAACAATATATACAAGAATTTACCCAACCACACAAAAGCAAATGTCGACTTCTGCAATGCAAAAAATTTGACATGCACACCAAAAACAAAGAAGAAAAGTTTATAAAAACATGAAATCAAATTGTTCCCATCCCTGCAACGGTGCCAAGATTTGATCGGGAAAAAATCGTGCACGAAAAGTGTATATTTTGAAATCAATAGTTAAAAGTGCGTGCTTTGGCTTCCTCGATACTTCTATTATAGCATAGTGGCTAAACGGGTCGAATCCACTGGGACGGGAAGCGATAGAAGCTTTATCAGAATGTTCATGTGTGTGTTAAAGTTTTTTCAATGTTTTAAAAAATCAAAAGAAAAGAAAATAAAGAATGGAAAGAGAAAAGTACGGTGAAACACGAAGAAGTGGGAAACATAGAAGACATGGTTTTTGTGATTTTTGTTTATATATCTAAAACAAAGTAAAAAGAGAAAGAAACGCATGGGTACTAACTTCTAATGGCTCCATAAACCATGCTAATCTCTTAGTGATAGTTGCTTCACATGTATCCTTAGCCATCACTAGTCCTTGGATCAAGAGCGTTTCAAAGTATGACCCATACGATAACTTTTACATCCATACTCAACAAACAAGTGCAAGTTACAATTAAACCATCAAAACTAAATAAGAGTAAGCATGGAATAAAGTAATGTTAGCTTGTTAGAGAGTTAGGATATTAGAGTGTTAGAATCCATTATCATGAGCCATCAATGGCTCTTGAAAAGCAAGGCCAAGTAGAGGCTATTAGATTCATGTGGATTATTAAGTAAGAAGTTAGCAAGTTAGAGGTTAGTAGTTAGTTACCATGAGAGGAAATTAGCTAAGCATGTAAAAGGAGTTAGAGAGAAGAAAACAAAGAGAGGTAAAGAGAGAACCTTTCATAGGTTGTCATCTTCTATTAAAAGCACTCTTGCTTTCCAACCATGTACCACTCTCTCTCTCCTATTAAAAGATCTATAAGAAATGAAAAATACAAAAGAGGAAGAAGAAGAACAACTAACCTAAACTACCCTAAGAAGAAGAAATTACTCTAAAACTACACTACAACTAAAGAAAAACTCCTCAAAACTCCTCCTTCCTCAGTTCTGGAAATCACAGGGCTTTTATAGACGAAAGGGGGTACCAGGGTATAGGTACGGAGCCATGCGTCAAATCTTGACGCGTGGCTCCATGAGCCGCGAAAACGGGGCTATGGCCGCATTTTTGAGGCCATAGTGTGACCCCGCGCGCGGCGCCGCTTGCCGCGTGCTGTCACGTCGCCTCCCTATCTGCTGTACGTTCTGGTTTCTAGATATAGGTGCCCGGTTTTGACAGATTCACCCTCCAAAATTAATAGGTAATCTTTATAGGCTTTTAACACTAATTAAATGGTGATTTTGGGTCTTCTTCTTCATTCATGCCATGGACCTAGAAACATGCAAGAGAGGTATTATTAACAGGATTTAATATTAAATAAATGTGAAAATGTGATATGAAATATGCAATTTTAGAGACTAATCAAGAGAGCACAGGTTTTGGTGGGTTGCGACGCTCCTCCCTCTTCTCTCTAGATCTAGGTTAAAATTCTAGCGTTGGTACCCGTGGGAGAGATAGGAGGGGTATATATAGGCTGAGAAAGGATGACTTTCCTTTTTTACCCTTAGAGGATTTTGGAAATTTGAATTGGGGGTTTTGGTTTTAAAAATTCTGTACAAAATCTAAACTCTTTTTGGTTATATATATATATATATATTTTTTTTGAAGAAAAATAAAATGGTTATTTATTTACAGAAAAGGAGTCCCCTAAAAGATTTTTACAATGATAAACAAAGGATTTTTTTATTTTTATTTTTATTTTTATTTTTATTGAAGAAAAGGAAAATTGGTTATTTACAGAAAAGGGACCCCCTAAAAGATTTTTGCAATGATAAACAAAGGAATTTAGAGAAGGGCCTGATCACTTATATACTGGGTCATAGAGACCGAGTTCAAAAGCTCCGTGTGGATCAGGCTCGATGGTACTGACCATTGACTTTGAATACATTACCGTTCTTAGGATCAAAAATTTCAATCGCTCCATATGGAAAAACGTTTGAACTAGAAATGGTCCTAACCAACGTGTCTGCAGTTTTTTGGCAAAAAGGTGAAGCCTATAGTTGTATAGTAGAACCTTTTGTCCAGGGATAAAATTCTTCCTATAGATGGACTGATCATGGAAGATTTTGGTTCTACTCTTGAAAATTCGAGTGTTATCGTAAGCTTCATTTCTTATTTCTCCAAGCTCAGAAATTTGCAACTTCCTTAAGTCACTGACATTTTTCAAGTCAAAATTTTGTTGTCTAATAGCCCACAAAGCATGGTGCTCAAGCTCCACAGGTAAATGGCATGATTTTTCAAATACCACTCGATATGAAGACATCCCTAAGATAGTTTTATAGGCGGTCCGATAAGCCCATAGTGCATCAACAAGCATAACAGACTAATCCTTCCTATTCTTTCCTAGGTCTTATCCAGGATGAGTTTGATTTATCTGTTTGTCACCTCCACTTGTCCGTTACTCTGAGGATGGTCGGTTGATTGGCAAAACTTAGGTATATGATGTAAATTGCTCAAGAATCAGGTATTTAAAAGATGACTTATGGTTTAGAATTCACCTTTGATCTTGTTTACTTCGAATATGTGATAGTTATACCTTGTTCCAATCTTTCGTTATAGCAAGTAGCTATATCGAGTCGTACCACAAGGAGAGCAAGCGTAGAAGCTTCACGATACTAGTGAGACAAAGAAACGATACCTCTTCTTTGTTAATTACACAAGAGCAAGCAATGTACAAGAAATGGTGGCTTGATAGTGCATTGTGAAAAAGAAGTGAAGTGAATGAAGTGTTTTGCAAGAATGAAGTGTGATGAAGTAAAGAAAAGAATACTAGAATAAATGTGTAAACTCTTTTGATTAGAAATATGCATGGCTAGCATTACTACACCTCCTTGCTATCATACTAACTCTATTGTTGATTGCAAGATTGTCTCATCAAGAGTCATAGACAATTGAAGGTAACTTGCATGTTCAAATGTGGTATTCCTTCTTGAAGACTAGTGTTCCTTTTAGTTAGTTAACTAGAAGCCTCTTCTTGAATCTTAGGTTCTCTTACTAGGTGTACAATGAGGAACTATAGGCTTGATACTCAATTAGTGCAAAGGTTAGAAGAATCAAGCTCTTTTGGACTTCAAAACTTAACTACAAAGTTAGCATTGAGTGCATGAGTTGATCTTGCTACACAAGTGACACAACCATGGTATTCCATCCTTTTGATCCAATCAAATGCTCTTTGTAAGAGACACACAATTCATCTAGAGATCTTACAAGCAATCACCAAAGGATACATCAATACTTCATTGGAATTCACAAGTAATATAGAATCATGCAAGAATTGAAGTATACAATCAACTAGAGCTAGTAGTAGCTAGGTGAGTCTTAGCTAGCCATGCAACTAGAACTTAGCCCTCCATTACACTTACAACAAAGCTAGAATTCTCCATGAAAGTAAAGATCTAAGCAATTAAACTAAGACTAGAATTGAATACAAGAAATTAAAGCACAAGAAGAGAAAGCATACTCAAGTTTAGCAAATAGAAGAAGAAAGCTCCATTGATGAATCTTTGCTTCAAGATTGTCACAAGTCTTGATTACAAACTCTCAAAGTGAAGAACTCTCTCTCAATTTGGCTACAAACTCAAGGAGGAAAGAGAGAGAAGCTAAAAACCTAAAACAAAATTACAACTAATCCAAAATTTTCCCTCTCCTTTCACTGGAACTCGCGCAGATCTCTGGCCAGGTATTTATAGGCATTTTTGAGAATCCCCCAGAATCTTAACTGCTGGCACGAAATCCGAGGCTCAACGGCCCTGGGATTGCCGCGGATCGCCGCGGGATTGCCGCCAGATCCGGGCCGTTGAGCCGGATCTTTCTGGTGCGATCTGTTGGTTAGGTTGTTGGCCACGTGGACTGGTTGGATTTTGCAGTTGGCGCTCAGATCTTGGTGAGATCTGGTTTGATCTTTGGCTAATTTTTAATTAACCCCCTTAATTATCACTAATTAAGGTGGTTAATTACTTTTCTTCTTTAAAGTGGAGATCTGCAAAATTAGAGAGAATATGAGTTAAAAATCATATTTAATATACAATATGCAAGGTATAAAGGTGGTATAAAATGCAAATATGTGTAACAATCACACCCCCATACCTAGCTTTTGCTCGTCCTCGAGCAAAAATAAAAGAAAAAGAAAGAAAAAATCCTAACTAATTATTACACCACTTTCGTAGGTGACACGATTGCACTGAGCACGTGCAACAAGCCGTTAAACCTCTAGGTTACCCTAGAGGAGGAGTGTTGTCTCCTGAGGGTTTTCAGCGGATTACACCCACAAAATCCAAAAAGAAAAATAAAAGGGGTTAGTGAAATTTTTGATCCATGCTTTAAAGATTCTAAATTGACCTATAGGTTTCAGGTTACTCTTAACTTTTCATTCTTCTTATAAGTATCTATTTAGAATTTTGTTTTCAGCTTAGGTTAAGATTTTGGGGAGAAGATCAAAAACCGGATTTTGCATCAATTCTAGGATATATATATCTATAAATATGAAGGATCTCTCTCAGACTAAGTTCATTTATTTACTTATATACATAACAAAATTTTTTTTTTATATGTATATACAATTTTTATTTATTTACATTTCCTTATCATCCTTAGGTATCCTAGTCTACCCATGTAGCGAGCTTCTTACCGATGACTCCCTAACCAGATGGTTTTAGGGCACCAGATGAGAATACATCCCTCGGGTTCGAAGACTCGAGTAAACTAAGTACTTAGGATTTTAAGGACTTAACCACCTTTAGGCGTGACCGGTAATGCTTCTTGAGGCACGACTGACCAGCTTAATCAGTGGCTAAGTATTATATTTTTTTTTTTTTTTTTTTTTTTTTTTTGACCACTTTTAGGCGTGATTGGCAATGCTTCTTGAGGCACGACCTACCAGCTTAATCAGTGGTTAAGTATTATTTCTTTTTTTTTTGACCACTTTTAGGCGTGATTGGCAATGCTTCTTGAGGCACGACCTACCAGCTTAATCAGTGGTTTTTTATTTATATACACACATTTTTTTTTATTATATATATGTGAATAAAGTCACAAAGTCTTTGATTAATCCCTCAATATGTTGAATATATATATCCTAAAGAAAGAATTAAAATCTAGTAATTTTTCTAATCCTTTATTACTTAACCTAAAAATCCAAAAAAATTCCTTTTTTCAACTTATAATTGGAAATCTTAGTTAAGGTCTTCCTTAATCCCTAAATTTCAATTTAGATTCTTTAAACATGGATCAAAGAATTTCTTCTTTTTTTTTTTATTATAATTTTTTTTATTTTTCTAAAAGAAAGGTAAAATCTAAAAAGAAAAAGAAAGTGAAAAATCTATAAGAAAGATAAAATAAAAAGAAAACCTAAGAAGAAAGTAAAAAAAATTCTAAAAAATAAAAAGGCCTAAAAAGAAAAAAATCCTATGTTAGTATATCTATCTACCCCCCCATACCTATCTCATGCATTGTCCTCAATGTATGTGAGATAAAATGATGCATGAAATAGGTAAAGGTGAAAAGTCACTCCCTCGTCCTTTTTGGACCCGCAGTGGTACTGGGTCCAGCTGATTGTGTCCTCCTCAGCGTGGCCTCGATCCCATCTAAACGAGAGGATATCCTAGATGATTCCTCCTCCACTTTCTTCCTGAGCCTGACTTGTCCCCGAAATATCTTCTTCATGCCTTTCCAGATAGTAGACATGAGGGCTTTTGGTTCAGTTGGGGGCTCCTGCCTCCAAAATTGGGGCTCATCTTCTACCTCTAAGCTTTCCTCTGAAGAGGACTCCATAGGTACAGTCTCAGGCATGACACTGGGTGTCCAGAGTGCCTGCAAGCAACTATTGTAAGCGCTTGTGGGTCTCTCTAGTGTAATCGTCACTCGGGCAAATGTCGAAAAAATGGCGTCGGACATGAAATGTCGACACAGACGTGTAATTAATATAGAATGAGAAAACTTTGCACCCCGAGTGCGAGAGGAATTTTCAATAATAGCACGGAAGATAGTCTGGTTTAAACAGACTGTGTGATTCTGTGTCATCAAATCATGAATAATCTGAAGCACAGGCCTGCTAAAGGTTGAAGTGTGATCGAGCCCAAGAATATTTCGTTCGATCCAACGTCCAACGCAGTGAATGTTTCTGAATGTAGATTGGGCTTTGAGCCCACGATCCTGGATAGTGCAGCGTACACCCATAATTGTTAGGTAATCGATTAAGGGCAAGGGGTCGCTAGGATGTGGAACAATGGGGGCATGAGTGATTTGTTCAAGCAGTGGAAGTGTGACCCAGATGTCACCATACGGCATGCGAGAGACAAATTAGTATGGGTCATGATGTACAGAAGCATAATCGATTGCATTGTAAAAAGTGTTAACCAGATCAGGGCAATAAAAGGCTTCATGTTCATGATGATCAAATACCAAAGTGTACCAATTAAACGCGCGGATGCGATCCACAAAAATATGCCCATACCCCCCATGTTCATTAAAAAGTGCAGAAAAATCTCTCTCTACATACAGATTTGGGGCCATAATTGCTAAAAAACAAAGGATTAAAAGATTTGAGATAAGAAATTGCAAACCACCCCCGGAGATCGTGGGGGAAATCCAACAGAGTAGTGCAGTAGGCACAAAGATGGCCTTGGGAAGAAGACGTCTGGATCTGTGTTCAGCACTGAAAATCAACCAGAATGAAGCTTTCCGGCGCGCCTGAGGTGACAGAATGGCCGCAGATGGGCGGCAGGGCGCGGCAATTTGGAGGAGAGGTGGGATCAAATTTTTGGAGGAGGTTGGGTTTGGGAAGAAGATCTCAGATCTGAAATCACTTTCTCTGGTGAGGAAGTATGAAGTGAGGAGGAGATGTTTAAATATGGTAGGTAAAAAGTGGGATGTACAATTTTACCCCTAGGTCAAAACTTGAATTACCACCCTTGGTCAAAGCATTTTGAAAGATGAAAGGAATCCTAGGGAGGAAAGAGAAACCTAGGGATGTGAAATTCTTTTCATGCACAAAAATCCCAAAAAAAAAAATTTTATTTTTTTATTATTTTTTATATTATTTACAAAAAAAAATGTAAAAGAAAAATATTAACAAGTGGTGGTCCCAAAATGATTTTCATGAAAAATGCATGGGAAAATATACAAATGGAAAGGTCACAAATAAACTGGGTCATAAAGACCTAGTTCGTGAACGTCTTGTGACAATGAATCTGTGGTAAAAAATGGCTTTAAGCGTTGTCCGTTTACAGTGAATATATTGCCATTGGTTGGGTCAAGAATCTCTATAGTTCCATGGGAAAAGACAGTTTGAACGATGAACGGTCCTGACCACCTGGTACGCAGTTTACCAGGGAAGAGGTGGAGTCGAGAATTATAGAGCAGAACCTTTTGTCCGACAACAAAAGTCTTCCTGTGAATGGACTTGTCGTGAAACAGCTTGGTCCTGTGCTTCGTAATCCGAGCGTTATCGTATACTTCATTTCGTAGCTCCTCCAGCTCAGATAACTGTAACTTCCTGAGAACACCGGCTTTATCCAAATCAAGATTTAGTTGCTTTAAAGCCCATAGTGCACGGTGTTCTAACTCAACGGGCAAGTGACATGGTTTCCCAAATATAACTCGGTACGGAGACATACCGAGGACAGTCTTGTAGGCGGTCCTGTATGCCCATAAGGCATCAGTCAGTTTGACGGACCAATCCTTACGATTCTGTCCTACAGTTTTCTCCAGAATGAGTTTTATCTGTCTGTTTGTTACCTCAACTTGCCCATTGGTCTGAGGATGATAGGCCGTGGACAATTTATGAGTAATGGAGTATTTCCGCATCAAGGCTTCAAAAGCCCTATTGCAGAAATGACTCCCATTGTCACTCAGTATCGCACGGGGGGCTCCAAAGCGTGAAATGATGTACTCTCTTAAAAATTTAATGACAACTTGGTTGTCATTAGTCCGTGTAGGAATCGCTTCAGCCCACTTAGAAACATAATCTACGGCTACCAAGATGTACTGGTTGCCGTAGGACAGAGGAAAGGGTCCCATGAAATCAATGCCCCAGAGGTCGAAGATCTCGACTTCCAAGATGGGTGTGAGGGGCATCATGTCTTTTTGAGTAATACGACCCGTCATTTGACATCTGTCACAAAGCTTGCAAAAAGCATAGGCATCCTTAAAGAGAGTGGGCCAGTAGAATCCACTCTGGAGCACTTTTTCCGCAGTTTTTCGTGGACCAAAGTGTCCACCGCAAGCTAATTTATGACAAAATGTCAAAACGCTCTGGTATTCATCCTCCGGAAGGCATCGACGAATAATTTGGTCAGGACAGTATTTAAATAAATACGGCTCATCCCAAAAGAAGAACCGCATTTGTCTCAGAAAACGGTGTTTCTCTTGTCCTGACCAATGGGAAGGAATTTGCCTGGTAGCAAGGTAGTTTACAATATCAGCATACCAAGGCTCTCCACTTAGCACAAAGATGTGCTCGTCAGGAAAGTTCTCGTTAATCGGTACTTTCTCATGGGGTGCGTTCGGTATTCTTGACAAATGATCCGCAACCACGTTCTCAACGCCCTTTTATCTTTTATTTCCAAGTCAAACTCTTGCAAAAGAAGGATCCATCGAATCAATCTTGCCTTTGCGTCCTTCTTTTGCATCAAGTACCTTAGGGCGGAATGATCAGTAAAAATTATGGTCCTGGACCCTAGCAGATATTGTCGGAACTTCTCTAACGCAAAAACAACTGCCAAAAATTCTTTTTCAGTGGTCGTGTAATTAAGTTGGGCATCGTTTAGCGTTCTGCTAGCATAGTATATTACGTGCTGCCTGTTTTCAATACGCTGTCCTAAAACAGCGCCTATCGCAAAGTCAGAGGCATCGCACATAATTTCAAATGGTTTGGTCCAGTCCGGTGCAGATATTATTGGTGCAGAAGCAAGTCTATCCTTAAGCTCTCTCCACGACTTTCGACATTCTTCGTTAAAGATATAAGGTACATCTTTTCCTAGGAGATTTGTCAAAGGTCTCGTAATGTTGCTAAACCCTTGAATGAATCTCCTATAGAAACCAGCATGCCCTAAGAAAGATCTAATGTCCTTTAAACATTGTGGTTCAGTGAGCTTGGTGATAACCTCCACCTTAGACTTGTCTACCTCGATTCCAATGCTCGATATCTTGTGCCCCAGTACAATTCCGTGCTTGACCATGAAATGACACTTTTCCCAGTTAAGTGTCAAATTCTTTTCCATGCATCGTTGCAAAATCAGCTTAAGATGGTACAAGCACTGCTCGAAAGTATCCCCATAGATTGAAAAGTCATCCATAAAAATCTCTAAAAATTTCTCCACCATGTCCGAGAACAAGCTCAACATGCAACGTTGAAACGTTGCTGGAGCATTGCAAAGACCGAAGGGCATCCTACGGTATGCAAAAGTTCCGAAGGGACAGGTGAAAGTCGTCTTTTCTTGGTCCTCGGGAGCGATTGGGATCTGATTATATCCTGAATATCCATCCAGGAAACAATAATACTCATGCCCCGCCAATCTCTCCAACATCTGATCAATGAATGGAAGTGGGAAGTGGTCTCTACGTGTGGCGGCATTCAGCTTCCTATAATCAATACAAACTCGAATCTTCGTTGGAAGACGTGTTTGTATTAATTCCTTGTTCTCATTTTCCACAACAGTAAAGCCAGCTTTCTTTGGCACAGCGTGAACAGGACTAACCCATTGACTATCGGATATGGGATATATGATCCCATTGTCTAATAGTTTCATTATCTCAGATTTAACAGCTTCTTGCATAATAGGGTTAAGTCGACGCTGTGGATCTCTTTTCGGCTTGGCATCTTCCGTTAAGTGAATCCTGTGTTGAACAATAGTAGGACTAATCCCCTTAATATCAGCCATAGTCCAGCCAATGGCTTCTTTATTCTCCCTTAGCACAGTCAGAAGGTCCTCTTCTTGTTTTTCCGTGAGATTAGATGCAATAATAACAGGAAAAGATTCCTTCTCACCCAAGTACTTGTACTTGAGATGGCCAGGAAGAACCTTAAGCTCAACTGAAGGGACTGGATCTATAACAGGTTGCTCATGGTGCAAGGGAAGAACAGGGTTGGAATTCGTAGTCCTTTCAACATCTGATTCAACAATCTGGTCAAGAGTTAGGTCGTCAGCTTCTAACTCAAATTCCTCTTCAGAATCATATTCCACCTCCTCCACGTGTTCACTGGTTAATCCCTCTATCAAGTTAACATCAAAAGAGTCATTCTCCACATCCCTTATTTGCTTCCCCAGATGGAAGACATTCACCTCCTTCGTCATATCTCCGAACGTCAGCCGCATCGATCCATTTCGACAGTTAATGATTGCATTCGCTGTGGCTAAGAAAGGACGTCCTAGAATGACAGGTGTTTGCGCTCTGTGATTTTGTACGGGCTGTGTTTCTAAAACAACAAAGTCCACGGGGTAAATGAATTCCCCCACCCGTATTAAGACATCCGTAATTTCCCCCTTGGGAATCTTAACAGAGCGATCAGCCAGCTGAATAGTCATCTGGGTAGGACGAAGGTTGCCTAACCCTAACTGCTGGTACACGGAAAAAGGGAGAAGATTGATGCTTGCGCCCAAGTCTAGCAAAGCCCTATTTACAGTGGTCTGCCCTATGATACAAGAGATGGTAGGGCTCCCTGGATCCTTGTACTTTACAGGGATTGGACCATTAAGCAATTCACTCAGATTGGAAGCCAAAAAGACTTTCTTAGGGACATTTGCCTTTCTTTACTTAGTACACATCTCTTTCAGAAACTTGGCGTATGATGGGACCTGTTGAATAGCATCTAAGAGAGGGACATTGATTTGAACCTGATTAAATATCTCTCTTATCTTCTCCATGTGAGCATTATTCTTATGATTTGTAAGCCTATTTGGGAATGGTGCAACAGGCTTATAAATTTGCTCATCAATTTTCCCTTTTCCTTTTGACTGGGACGTGGAAGGTTGTGAATTTGATGAAGGATTATCTTGCATGGGTTGAATTGGAACAGAGGGTGATGGTTTTGACAAAGATTTTGGAGACTGATTGGAGACCTTGTTGTCTACTTGTTTCCCAGATCTTAGGATGTGAATGGCTTGGCAGTGGCTTGGGCTGGGTCCCAAGTCTTCTACTTCATGCAGAGGAAAATGAGCTTTGGGATTAGGCACAGGTTGGCTAGGCAGCATTCCTTTTTGCCTTTCAGTCAAGGAATTAGCCAACTGTCCTATTTGGATTTGTAACTTATTCATGTCCTGCTGCTGACTGTTCATCATTGCGGTCTGGGTTTTAGACAAGAGTTCTATCATTTTCTCCAACTCAGAAATTTTCTTATCTGAAGGATTGGGTGATGGATGATTATGGTATTGGGGAGGAAAATTAGCTTGATATGGCACAGAATTTTGGAATGGTTGGAATCTAGGTGGACTCTGATATGAATTGAAATTTGGTGGGTTTTGATGGTAAGTGGGTGGATGTGCCTGAGCAGGGTATTGCTGATGTGGAAATGGTTGTCTCGACTGCTCAGGTCCAGACTGACTCCAAGAGAAGTTAGGATGGTTACGCCACCCTGGATTGTAGGTTTTGGAGTATGGGTTGTAAGCAGGTCTAGTGTATGCAGCATTCATACTCTCCTGAAAATTTGAGAGTAATACACTGGACACTCTTCCAACACATGATTCAGATCATGGCAGAAAGTACAACCCGGGTGAATTATAGGTGCAGAGCTAGCCATAGGTGGTGAGCTAGCTACTGATGATGGGTTGACTTGACTAACAGAATGTTCCCTTGATTCTAACAATTCAATCCTCTTCATTAACTGGGTAATCTTAGCTTCTGCAGCTATAGAGGATCCTATAGAGTGTAAACCAGATCTGAAAGTTGTTGGTGTGGGTTTCTCAGAGCAGGATTCCCACTGGATAGTTTTCTCCGCTAGAGCCTCAAAAAGGTCCCAGCCCTGGTCTTCATCTTTCTTAAGAAATTCTCCTTGACACATGGTTTCAAGGAGAGTCTTAGTTTGATAGTCCAGCCCATCATATATAATCTGGCATTGGCGCCACTTCTCTATACCATGATGGGGACACAGGGCTACTAAATCCTTAAAGCGCTCAAAGTACTTCCAGAATGGCTCATTGGGCTCTTGTTTGAATTGCATTATATTCTTGCGCATGAGGGCTGTCTTATGGATGGGATAAAATTTTTTAAGAAAAACCTTGACAAAGTCATCCCAAGAAGAGATTGAGCTGACAGGAAGACTGTACAACCACTTCTTCGCAATATCCTTTAGTGCAAATGGGACAAATCTAAGTCTCACAGCATCCTCACTTAACTGGGAAATCCTCATCATGAGGCATACTTCTTCAAACTCTCGTATGAAGATGTAAGCATCCTCAGATTCTAATCCGTGAAATCGTGGAAGAGTGTTTATAAACTGGGGTTTCAACTCAAAATTATTGTCATTCGTGTTTGGGAGGAGAATGCAGGAAGGAATCGATGTGCGGATAGGATAGAACTTGTCCTGCAGCGACACGTTGGCAGTCATGATTGTGTCGAGTGGTGGTGTATGTGGCAGTGTAGAAACTCTCACAAGCCTCGCAGAAATTGGTTCCCTATACCACTCTCGCATACAAATACACAATCAACGTGCACCTTTCAAACAAGCGGAAAATGAAAAATAACAGTCAAGAACAAGAAAAATCAATCCAAGCTTTCTAGGGTTTCTGGTCCTAGGTGACTCCTAAATAGACTATCCACAGGAGGTTCGGTGCAGACACTGACTATAAGCAAATCGGCCAGGGAAGGGTAAGGTTGGTGGGAGGTTTTCCGTCCGAAGACGTTCCTTAATTAAGTAACCAGCAACCTTCGGGCTTTCGGCCCTCAACCCCTTTCCTAGACACCGATTACACAGAAGTCACTTTCCAACACTTTTCCCCCTTAGGAAAATCTCCTAAGCGAGTCCGGATGTCCCTAGGGGCCAACGTCTATCAATTTTTAATTAGAAGCTTAGGATTGTGAATGCGTGGGGAGAATGGTTTGTGGGCTAAGGAAGGGGTGATAAAATCCCCACCTTATCTTTGTTATGGGATTTGCCCTTAAAGTAGATTCGTGCAAGTGTACGATGTAAACAAACAAGGATCACCCAAAGCGTAATTAAACAAACAAAGTGTGATTCCTAGTCAATATGCAATGCTTTACGTACCTTGTCCCCCGCACTCTTCAACAGAAAATTGAAAGAAATTGAAAGACACGTGCCTATAATGCAAGATGTCTAAACAATTTTTATCAACAATTACAACCAATCTTTTACTGTTGATTAACAAATATCAGGTGAAGAATACAAGATTTCAAGTATATAGGCAGCAGTTTTTAGCAAAGCAGCAAGCCCTGCAGAAAACAGATTAGTAGTGAACTCCTCTGTGCCGCGTTTCCACGGCAAAACTTGTGGATCCGCGGCACTTTGGAGGGATCCTGGTCTCTGCTTTCGAGAGCAGAGGCCCAGGTCCACTTATATGATTCTGCTGTGCAATATATCCTGTATCTTCAACCTGTACCTGCAACAGAGAAGATATATCGTTTAGTTTCTCACTTTTAAGAATACCGTTGCTCTCCCCGGCAACGGCGCCAAAAATTTGATTGGCAAAACTTAGGTATATGATGTAAATTGCTCAAGAATCAGGTATTTAAAAGATGACTTATGGTTTAGAATTCACCTTTGATCTTGTTTACTTCGAATATGTGATAGTTATACCTTGTTCCAATCTTTCGTTATAGCAAGTAGCTATATCGAGTCGTACCACAAGGAGAGCAAGCGTAGAAGCTTCACGATATTAGTGAGACAAAGAAACGATACCTCTTCTTTGTTAATTACACAAGAGCAAGCAATGTACAAGAAATGGTGGCTTGATAGTGCATTGTGAAAAAGAAGTGAAGTGAATGAAGTGTTTTGCAAGAATGAAGTGTGATGAAGTAAAGAAAAGAATACTAGAATAAAATGTGTAAACTCTTTTGATTAGAAATATGCATGGCTAGCATTACTACACCTCCTTGCTATCATACTAACTCTATTGTTGATTGCAAGATTGTCTCATCAAGAATCATAGACAATTGAAGGTAACTTGCATGTTCAAATGTGGTATTCCTTCTTGAAGACTAGTGTTCCTTTTAGTTAGTTAACTAGAAGCCTCTTCTTGAATCTTAGGTTCTCTTACTAGGTGTACAATGAGGAACTATAGGCTTGATACTCAATTAGTGCAAAGGTTAGAAGAATCAAGCTCTTTTGGACTTCAAAACTTAACTACAAAGTTAGCATTGAGTGCATGAGTTGATCTTGCTACACAAGTGACACAACCATGGTATTCCATCCTTTTGATCCAATCAAATGCTCTTTGTAAGAGACACACAATTCATCTAGAGATCTTACAAGCAATCACCAAAGGATACATCAATACTTCATTGGAATTCACAAGTAATATAGAATCATGCAAGAATTGAAGTATACAATCAACTAGAGCTAGTAGTAGCTAGGTGAGTCTTAGCTAGCCATGCAACTAGAACTTAGCCCTCCATTACACTTACAACAAAGCTAGAATTCTCCATGAAAGTAAAGATCTAAGCAATTAAACTAAGACTAGAATTGAATACAAGAAATTAAAGCACAAGAAGAGAAAGCATACTCAAGTTTAGCAAATAGAAGAAGAAAGCTCCATTGATGAATCTTTGCTTCAAGATTGTCACAAGTCTTGATTACAAACTCTCAAAGTGAAGAACTCTCTCTCAATTTGGCTACAAACTCAAGGAGGAAAGAGAGAGAAGCTAAAACCTAAAACAAAATTACAACTAATCCAAAATTTTCCCTCTCCTTTCACTGGAACTCGCGCAGATCTCTGGCCAGGTATTTATAGGCATTTTTGAGAATCCCCCAGAATCTTAACTGCTGGCACGAAATCCGAGGCTCAACAGCCCTGGGATTGCCGCGGATCGCCGCGGGATTGCCGCCAGATCCGGGCCGTTGAGCCGGATCTTTCTGGTGCGATCTGTTGGTTAGGTTGTTGGCCACGTGGACTGGTTGGATTTTGCAGTTGGCGCTCAGATCTTGGTGAGATCTGGTTTGATCTTTGGCTAATTTTTAATTAACCCCCTTAATTATCACTAATTAAGGTGGTTAATTACTTTCTTCTTTAAAGTGGAGATCTGCAAAATTAGAGAGAATATGAGTTAAAAATCATATTTAATATACAATATGCAAGGTATAAAGGTGGTATAAAATGCAAATATGTGTAACAATCATCGGTCTTGGATAATTTATGAGAAATAGAGTACTTCTGCATTAGGGCTTCAAAAGCCCGATTGTAGAAATAGCTCCCATTGTTGCTTATTATCGCACAAGGGGTTCCGAAGTGTGAAATGATATTTTCTCTCAAAAGCTTGATGACAACTCGGTTGTCATTCATCTTCATTGGTATAGCTTCTACCCACTTAGAAATATAATCAACAGCTACGAAAATTAATTGATTGCCGAAGGAAATTAGAAAGGATCTCATAAAATCAATGCCCCACACGTCGAATATTTCTACTTTCAGGCTTTGGGTAAAGGGCATCATATCCTTGCGTGTGATTTGACCTGTCATTTGATATGTTACACAGAGTTTGCAAAAATTGTAGGAGTCTTTAAAGAGAGTGGGCTAGTAGAACCCACTCTGCAAAACTTTCTCAGTAGTCTTACATGGACCAAAGTGTCCATCACATGCAAACTCATGACAAAATGTTGAAACACTATGATTTTCATCCTTAAGAAGACACCTCTAATGATCTGATCAGGGCAATATTTGAATAGATATGGTTCATCCTAGAAGAAAATCATATCTGCGTGAAAAAAATAATGTTTGTCCTGTTTTGACCAACTAGAAGGTGTTAGCCCGGTTGCAAGATAATTTGCAATGTCAGCATACAAGGGCTCTTTACACATCACTAGGATGTGTTTTTTAGGAAAACTTTCGTTGATTGGGGATGTTTCCACTGGTGCATTTGGAATTCTAGACAAGTGATCTGCCACCATATTTTCAATGCCCTTTTTGTCCTTTATCTCTAAATTGAATTCTTGCAAATGAAGGATCCAACAAATGAGTCTAGCCTTAGCGTCCTTCATTTGCATCAAATATCTGAAGGCAGAATAGTAGGTGAAAATCGTTGTTTTAGACCCAAGTAGGTATTGGCGAAATTTCTCCAACGCAAACATAACTGCTAAAATTCTTTTTCAGTTATTGTGTAATTGAGTTGGGCCTCATTAAACGTCCTACTTGCATAGTAAATCATGTGTTGTCAGTTATCAATGCGCTGTCCTAGGACAGTGTCAATGGCATAATCAAAGGTATCACACATGACTTCAAAGGGTCTAGTCCAATTGGGTGCTGTATCATCGGTGTAGAGATAAGTTTTTGCTTCAGCTCCTCCCAAGCTTGTAAAAATTCATCATCAAAATGGAAGGGCACATCTTTTCCTAAAAGATTAATTAAAGGTCTAGCAATTTTGCTAAACTCTTTAATAAGCTTTCTGTAAAAACCAGTGTGCCCTAGAAAAGATCTGATGTCTTTTAAGCATTTAGGTTCAGGGAGTTTTGCGATCACCTCCACTTTGATTTTTATGAACCTCAATTCCTCTGCTCGAAATCTCATGCCCAAGGATGATTCAATGTTTGACCATGAAATGATACTTTCCAAGTTAAGTGTCAAGTTCTTTTCCATGCATCTTTGTAAGACCAACTTGAGATGATGCAGGCATTGGTCAAAGGAATCTGCATATATTGAAAAATCATCCATAAAAATCTTCAGAAATATTTCTACCATGTTCAAGAAAAGACTAAGCATACAATGTTGGAACATTGCAGGAGCATTGCGTAACCCAAATGGCATTCATCGATATGCAAACATTCCAAATGGACAGGTAAAAATTGTCTTTTCTTGGTCCTCGAGAGCAATTGAAATTTGATTGTATCCTGAATATCCATCCAGGAAATAATAATATTCATATCCTGCGAATCTCTCGAGCATCTGATCTATAAAAAGAAGAGGGAAGTGGTCTTTACACGTGGCAGCGTTCAGATTACGATAATCAATACAAACTTGTACCTTCGTTGAGCATCAGTCTGTACCAATTCTTTTTTGTCATTCTCTACCATGGTAAAGCCAGCTTTCTTGAGCACAGCATGAACTGGACTTACCCATTGGCTATCAGATATGGGATAAATTATCCCATTGTCAGTTTTAGGATTTTAGTATGGACAACCTCTTACATAATGAGGTTTAGTCGATGAGCCTCTTCTATCAGATGAATTCTATGTTGCACAATGAATGTGTTGATCCCCTTGATGTCAGTCATGGTCAACTAATGGCCTCTTTGTTTTTCCTTAATACAACAAGAAGATCCTCTTCTTGTTGTTCTGTCAGATGGGAAGCTATTATCATAGGGAAAGCTTCCTTTTCACCCAAAAACTTGTACTTGAGATAACTAGGAAGAATTTTCAATTCGGAAGAAGGGATAAGATCCATCAAAGGTTATTCTTCATGCAAGAGAATAATGGAGGTTGCATTTGTTGCCCACTCAAATGTTGAGTCTACAATGTGGTCAAGATTGAAGTCATCTGACTCAAAAATCAAATTCATAGTCAGACTCATACTCTAACTCCTCCTCATGTCACTTGTGAGTCCTTCAATCAAGTTCACCTCAAATGATTGGTCATGCAAGTCTCGAGATTGTTTTCCTAAGTGGAAAACATTCACCTCCTTTATCATGTCACCGAAACTCAAGCGCATAGACCCATTCCTACAATTTATGATCACGTTTGTAGTTGCCAGGAAAGGTCATCCTAGATTGACCGGGGTCTGTTATTTTGGGTTCTGCATGGGTTGTGTCTCCAGAATGATGAATCTACGAGATAGATAAACTTCCCGACCTGCATAAGGACATCTTTAATTTTTCCCTTGGAGACTTTTACAAAACGATCAACTAATTGTATTGTAACTCGGGTTGTGATCGGTCACATATATTGCATATATATTGTCACATTACCATGTTTATTATCTAATAAATTCTATTAATAAAGCCTTATTTTTCTTTATTAAGTGCAGGCCCATTGCTTAAGGAAAGGGAAGAGAAACAAGCCCAAAAGCCCATCAAATTTTGATTTAATTTAGAATTAATTTAAAATCAGTAAATCAGGGCAGATTATGGCAAATCAGGGAGGTTGAAAACCAGTTAATTTAGTTTTATCAGAATCCAAATTGGCTAGCTTGAGAATCACCAGAGATCAGATCAGAATCTCAGAATAACAGCAAATATAGCCGGACAAAAGGGGGCCAAATCACACATCAACCAAATCCCCACCTGGATGTGGCCAATTGGCCACATCCTGGCCGCGGATCCGTGGCCATAGCCTCATATCTGAGGCCTATTGGTGGAGATAAGGGGAGCGTTTGCTCCCCTTATCTCCTCACTCCTTTCCCGATGGATTTTGGCCTATAAAATGCAGGATTTTGTACTGAAAAAGGAACAAAGATTAGGATTATTGTTCATTTTTTAAGATTTTAGGAGTATTGTTAGGTAGTTCAGAGAAGTTGTATCTCCTCTTTATTTTTCAGTTTTAGACCTGCAAAGAGAGAAGAGTGGAATTGAGTATGTAATTCATCTTTGAAGTGACAATCAAAGGAGCTTCAACTCGCTTATTCAACTCGACTCAAATTCAGTATGTTTATATTTGATTTTCATTATCTTGTTTGTTTTTCTTTCATCATGAGTAGTTAAATCATCTTCTGGGCTCACTAATTAATCTCTTCTACCTCCTCTCTCTTGATTGATTTTTATGAAAGCAACTCTTTTGAATCAAAATAATGCCTAAAGCTAAACTTTGTTCTTGAAGCTCATGAGGATGCTCTTCTTTAAACTTGGGCTTTCAAAAGCACAAATATTTTCAAATCATTTTTATTCCATACTTGCTTCTTCGCGCTTGATGATTTAACATTCTATTTTTAATGTTATGTTATGAAAGACCTTAAGATTTAATCTAAAATCATCTTATCTGTTTTGCTTGAACATTAAAAGAAACTAAGGTTTTTGCCTATGATAAAAGTGATGCACCAAAATGTTCTTGAGATAAGTAAGTAGTTGAGTAGAAAATTAGTGAGCCCAGTTCTTTTTCTTTTATTAAAATAATCAAACAATCTTCATCATTTTTTAAAGATCACCTTCTCTAAAGCCTTTTCCAAAATTTAAATTTTTCTTTAAATCACTTCCCTTCTCTCCATTCTCTTTTAAACTAAAAAACCAACACCATTCTTAGCTTTCTTAGAAAAAATACCGAAAAGCTTTCATCGCATTTCTCCTCGTGGAGATGACCCGTTAGCCCAAAGCTAGACGGTAATTCTTATCACTTTCATTTTACAGTCAAATTTTTGGCACCGTTACCGGAGAGAGAACGGTGTAATTGTTTTCTAATAAGTTTGGTGTCTTGTTTCAGGGACGTCAAGATTCAGATTTAGCATTCAAGCTTTGCAAGAGAAGACTACTATTCTGTGCCCCTACTCTCGAAAGTAGGAAACAGAATTTCAAGAGATTGCAGCGCAAGTTTGAAAATTTGTGGACTACTAAAAAACTCTTTTTTGCAGGACATATGCTAGCAAAAATAAAGTTTTTGTGTGTTATTATTCTTGCTATATCTGATATTCACAATCCCTATTTTTAATCTAACAGTAATCTGAGTGATTGTTAATTGCTTAAAAAATATTTAGACTTGCTTCTAGGCATTTGTCTAATTATGTTTATTTTACATTAAGTGTTGAAAATAGCTGGAGACAAGGTACGTATGCTTAGAATATAGTTTATGAAACAATCTTCGGTGATATTTGCTTTTGAATGTTACTTTCTTATATCTTGCACACTTTCCACAATCAATTCTAAGGGCAAAACCCAAATCAAGATAATATAGGGAAGTCATTACCCTTCCTTAGCCCACAAACTATCTCCAAGCATGCACAACCTAAGCCTAAGTAAAATCTGATAGGCATTGGCCTTAGGGACATCTGAACCCACTAGGAGATTATCCTAAGGGGGAAGGTGTTAGAATTTGACTCCTGCCAAATCAGTGTCTAGGAAAGAGATTAATGGGAGAAATCCCGAAGGCTGATGGTTTGGCTTAATTAGGCCCGTCGCTTTTCCGCGGATACCTCCCACCAATCTTGCCCTGACCGACTGATTAGCTTGTGGTCAAAGTCTGCATTATACCTCCTGTGGACAATCAACCAGTTAGGAGTTGTCTAGGTCAAGGTTACCTTAGACTAGGCTTGGTTGTTTCCTCTTGTTAACTATTGGTGAACTTGTTTGTGATAGTATTTGTGTATGCAAGTATGGTCAAGAGATCCTAATTCATCTAGGTTAACTAGAAACACATCACCACCCAAGTTTGAACCAAGACTATATTCGGTTATGTCTCAACCAACATCTTTGCAGGATAGGTTCTATCCCATTAGAATCTCACTTCTATCCTGCATCAAACTTCTATCGGTTGGTGAACACAACTTTAAGCTTAAGCCATAGTTCATCAGCACACTCCCTAAGTTCCATGGCTTAGAGTCCGAAGATGCATATTTCTTCATAAGAGAATTTGAGAAAGTATGCTTAATGATGAAAATCCCACACCTTGCAAATGATGCTATTAGGTTGAGATTTGTCCCTTTCGCTCTTAAGGACTTAGCCAAGAAATAGCTATACAGCTTAGCGGCCGGCTCTATCACATCTTGGGATGGTTTCATCAAGGCTTCTTGAAAAAATTCTATCCAATTTATAAGACCGCTCTCGTTAGGAAAAATATCATGCAGTTCAAGTTAGAACCTAGTGAACCGTTTTAGAGGTACTTTGAACGCTTCAAAGACCTTCTTATCTAATGTCCTCATTATGGAATAGAGAAATGTCGACAATGCCAAATTCTTTATGACGGTTTAGACTACTCAACCAAGACCCTCTTAGAAAGCATGTGCCAAGGGGATTCTTACAGAAGGATGAGAATGAAGGATGGGATTTATATGAGAATCTAACTGAAAAGACCATCCAATGGAAACCAACTAGTGAAAGCTCTAGGAATTCAAACTCCATCTCTTTAAAAGGATGTCTCCGTTCAATTGAATCATCCATAACTAACGAGACAAAGTTAGTTAACCTAGCGAGAAGGCTGGAAGTTTTAGAAACTAAGGAACCAAATCCAAACAATCAAGTCAGCCCAAACCAAATTCCAACTCCAGGCTGTACTCATTGTCAAGCCATGAATCATGTGTTTAAAGAGTATCTTGTGTTTCAAGCTCAATAACACTTTTCAGAACCGATGAATGCGGCCTTTTCAAGGCCGAACAATGATCCTTACGCACAAATGTACAATCCTGGCTAGAGAAATCACCCAAATTTCTCATGGAGCCAACACAACAATGACCACCCACGGTCGAACCATGCAAGCCACTTCCATCATTCCAATAATTCTTCCAATCATCAACCCTACTTTCCAAATTACCCTCACAATTCTCCCAACAATATTTTAAATTATCAACAAAACTTTCTCAACCAAGCTCCGCCATCTTCCTTCCAGAATCCTCAACTTAAAAGAAGAATGACTGACTTTGAGAGAAATATGGAAAGGTACATGAAGAATCAAGATTCTCTCATGCAAACAATACAGAGGCTAGAGGATCAAATGAGCCAATTAGCCAATCTACAGAATGAGAGGCAAAAGGGTACCTTGCCTAGTCAACCAATTATGAATCCTAGGAATTCTCAACAAGCTCATTTGGCTGAGGATCAATCATTGAATCAATGTAATGATGTTCATACATTGAGGTTGGGAAAGAAAGTTGATAATCAAGTGTCAACACCCCAGTCAGCACAATTACACTCAAGCATCCACCTCATCTAGTCCCAATCCTTCCAAATCTGACGAATCTGAAACAGATAAGTCAACCAGTCAGGTATAAAGCCTATAGTACCATTTCCTAATAGGCTAAAGAACAACAAACAGAATCCACACATGGATAAAATAATTGAGATCTTCAACCAAGTGAAGATAAATGTGCCACTCCTTGATGACATCCAACAAGTCCCATCCTATGTAAAATTTATTAAGGACATGTGAACCAAGAAGAGAAAGACTAATGTACCCAAGAAAGTCTTCTTAGCCACTAACATTATTGAGCTACTGTCGAGTCCGATCCCTGTCAAGTACAAGGATCTGGGTTGTCCCACCAATGTCTGCATCATTGGACAAGCCGAGATTAGTCACGCACTTCTTGACTTGGGAGCGAGTATCAACCTACTTCCATTTTCAGTTTATCAACAACTCAGGTTGAGCGATCTTTGTCCAACTTGAGTCACAATCCAACTGGCTGACCGTTCTGTGAAAGTTCCAAAGGGAAAAATTAATGATGTCCTTATCTGGGTCGGGGAGTTTATCTACCCAGTTGATTTCATAGTTCTTGAGACACAACCTGTGTCTAATCTTAGGGCTCAAACTCCTGTTATCCTAGGACTCCCATTCCTTACTATTGCCAATGCTATTATTAATTAGGAATTGGTCTATGAGATTAACCTTTGGGGACATGACTAGAGAAGTTAATGTCTTCAACCTAGAAAAACAACCTCGTAAGATAAGACACCAAACATTTGAGGTAAACTTTATTAAAAACAATTGTGATAAAGAAAGTGAAGGTATAGAGAATGAGTCTCTATTTCTTAATGAATTATTTAGGAATGAATGCGATTATCTTAATGAGAAGGCATATGTCGGAGATCCTAATTTTAGAGTACCCTTTAAAAAGGAAAATTTGATTTGAATATCTTCACTTTTGATGAGCCAACCAATAATATATCGCATGAGAATATACTTCAAGAACCTCCAATTGACATACTCTTTGAAAACCTCTTCGAAGAAGAACTCATGTGTTTGGATGAAGCAGCTAGGGATATTTTGGTTAATTACACACCTCAAGGGGAAAGTGTTGACCTAAGTTTTGAGGAGATGTATGAAACTGAGTTAGAACTCCTAGGCATTCATAGTGAGGAAGTTCCAACTGAGAAGTGTGATGGTGATCAATTTTTGAATAATGAATGTAAAAATATGAGGAAGAAAAGCCTAAAGAAGGTGAGACTGGGGAGGGAGAGAGTTAAAATGATAAAAAGATTGGCCTCCCCACTATGCCCTATAAAGAGGAACCATTGGAATGATGGGAAGAGAGCTAGAGGGATGAGACCGAAAAAGATCTAGGTGTGGGAGAAACTTGATGTCATACATATTTTTGTATAATATATGCACCTCTTTTACATTCCGTTTCACGCATCTATATATTTCTTTCATACATTGGGGACAATGCATGAGATAAGTGTGGGGGAGATCTCTAACATGACTAGCTCTAACATGACTATAAGGGCTCTAACATGACTAGCTCTAACATGACTAATATATAAAAAAATAATATATAAAAAATAGAAGAAAATAATATATATATAACTTTTTGAAAAAAAGAACAATATTTTGATATATTTTTTGTAAGAAATTAAGTTAATTTTAAGGAATAAGAAAATCATAATTTGGATTTTTCATACTTGGTCAAAATAAGATGACTTGTTTGATTTTTAGGGTTAGGAAGAAAATTGATAAAAGTAATTTAGTCTTGATCTTTACCTTGAAGAAATATGCACACCTTATACACTTACACACTTAGGGTTCAAAAACAAAAATTCTTATGCCTTATAAAAAAAGGAAATATATATGTGTGTGTGTATGAAAAATAAACAAATCAAATTATTGATTAGCTAGATGCTTTGGCCTAAGAAAGCCTTGGTATTTATGCAAAAGATAATTAGATAAGTTTGAAAAATATATATATATATATATAAATCCTCTGATTAAGTTGGGTATTTCTGCCTCATGAAGCATAAGTATTTACGCCTAAAAGGGGTACATTTTATAAATAAAAACCCTTGATTTCCTGGCCTTGTTTACTCGAGTGTTTAAGTCCGTAGGGGTGTTTTCTCACCTGGTGCCCTAAGATTGTCTGGTTTGAGTGTCACCAACTAAAGGCTCGTTACATGGACAGATTAGGCATAGGAGTTAATGTTAAAGAACCCTTAGTCAAACTTCACGGTCATGAACGTGCATATGACTCAGGGTAAAATAATAGACTAGATGAGAAATACAATTTGACTCTTTACTTTGATTGATGACATGTTTTTGAATAGAGACTACGTAGGAATGAAATTTTGATATTCCTATAACTTATAAATTACTTGAACTCTTACAAATATACTTCAAATATTTTCTTTCTTTTTCAAAATGCTTTTCGAAAATACTAACATTTTTTCTCTTTCTTTATGGATTTTGTGGGTGCAATCCATTGAAAACCCTCACGAGACAAAACTCGTCCTCTAGGGGTAACCTAGAGGTTTAACGGCTTATTGCACATGCTCAGTGCAATCGAGTGACCTACGAAAGTGATCTAATAATTAATTAGGATTAGTTTTGATGTTTTTGCTCGAGGGCGAGCAAAAGATAAGTGTGGGAGTGTGATCAGTCACATATATTACATATATGTTGTCACATTACCATGTTTATTATCTAATAAATCCTTTTAATAAACTCTTATTTTCTTTATTAAGTGCAGACCCATTGCTTAAGGAAAGGGAAGAGAAACAAGCCCAAAAGCCCATCAAATTCTAATTTAATTTTGAATTAATTCAAAATCAGTAAATCAGGGTAGATTATGGCAAATCAGGGAGGTTGGAAACCGGTTAATTTGATTTTATCAGAATCCAAATTGGTTAGCTTGAGAATTACCGGTGATCAGATCAGAATCACAAAATAACAACAAATCCAGCAAGACAAAAGGGGGCCAAATCACACGTCAACCAAATCCCCACCTGGATGTGGCCAATTGGCCACATCCTGGCCGCGGATCCGTGGCCATAGCCACGGATCCGCGACCTGTTGGTAGAGATAAGGGAAGCGTTTGCTCCCCTTATTTCTTCACTCCTTTCCCTATGGGTTTGGCCTATAAAAGGCAGGGTTTTATACTGAAAAAAGAGCGAAAATTAGGATTAGAATTATTGTTCATTTTTTAGGGTTTTAGGAGTATTGTTAGATAGTTTGGAAAAGTTGTATCTCCTCTTTATTTTTCATTTTTAGACCAGCAAAGAGAGAAGAGTGGAATTGAGAGTGTAATTCATCTTTGAAGTGACAATAAAAGGAGCTTCAACTCGCTTATTCAACTCGACTCAAATTTGGTATGTTCATATTTGATTTTCATTATCTTATTTGTTTTTCTTTCATCATGAGTAGCTAAATCATTTTCTGGGCTCACTAGTTAATCTCTTCTACCCCCTCTCTCTTGATTGATTTTTATGAAAGCAACTCTGTTGAATCATAATAATGCCTAAAGCTAAACTTTATTCTTGAAAGCTCATGAGGATGCTCTTCTTTTAAGCTTGGACTTTCAAAAGCACAAATATTTTCAAATTGTTTTTATTCCATACTTACTTCTTCGCACTTGATGGTTTAACATTCTATTTTTAATGTTGTGTTAAGAAAGACCTTAAGATTTAATCCAAAATCATCTTATTTGTTTTACTTGAACATTAAAAGAAACTAAGGTTTTTGCCTATGATAAAAGTGATGGACCAAAATGTTCTTGAGATAAGTAAGTAGTTGAGTAGAAAATTAGTGAGCCCAGATCTTTTTCCTTTATTAAAAACAACCAAACAATCTTCATCATTTTTTAAAGATCACCTTCTCTAAAGCCTTTTCCAATTTTTAAATTTTTATTTAAATCACTTCCCTTCTCTCCATTCTCTTTTCAACTAAAAAACCAACACCATTCTTAGCTTTCTAAACAAAAACATCAAAAAGCTTTCATCGCATTCCTCCTCGTGGAGACGACCCATTAGCCCAAAGCTAGACGGTAATTCTTATCACTTTCATTTTACAATCAGGTTGGACGGAGGTCACCCAGCCCAAGTTGCTGATACATGAAAAAGGGTAAAAAGTTGATACTTGCTCCCAGATCAAGCAGTGCCCAGTTTATGGTAGTCTGTCCTATGATACTGAAATGGTTGGACTCCTGGGGTCTTTGTATTTTACAGGGATAGGCTGACTTGTTGGCCCAATGGCCTTCCACTCTAGTTTTGATGATGATCAACACTCATGTAGTTATGTTTACTAATATTCTTGTGTTTCTAAGTTTCAGATCATTAACAGGATATTAGGTTGGTGATTAGCTTCAACAAGATGATTAGAAGCTATTCATGATGATTCCGGTGCCAAAGCTTAAAGATCATACCTTTGCACTTGGAGAATCACGGAGTTTGGACCGAGTCTACTTGAAGTTGAAGATCATCAAGAAGACTTAGGTATCTAGTTTAGAGTTTGTGTTTTAGATCCATATTTGTAAAGCTTAGTTTAGTTGATATGCTCAAGTGCACAAAACACACACGTTTCATGATTTGGTTTTTGGTTTTCATGAATAATAGATCAAAACAAGTTTACCTTATACCTATGTATATTAGATATGTTCTAGATATACATACATGCTTTAAACTTGCTAGACAAACTTATTTTGACTATCCTATTCATGTTTTGGAAAATTCTAGTTTGATAAAATACAAGTTTTGTTTTTGATAAAATTGGCAAGACACAAAATGAATTGATATGATTGATATATGTCTTGAAATTTTTATCACAAGTTTGGTTATCAAAGTAAATGATAAAACAAGTTTTAAAAAAACATATTTTTAGAAAATAGTTTTTATTGTGATTAAAACTATTTTTTAGATTTACTGTGATTTTATGGGATTTTTATTGAGTGAAAAGACCTATTTTCAAATCCCGTATCTGTGCAGAACTGAGGACTAGCTGACAGGCCAAGTCGGTCGACCGGACCGGTCGACCGCACCATAGGCCGGTCGACCGGGATGGTCGACCGATGTGCACAAGTCTGTGCACGTTTTGGAGTCTCTGGGACGGTCGACTGGGCCGGTCGACCGAGATGAGAGTTATGCTCTCAGGATGTTTCGGTCGACCGGGCCGGTCGACCTCTATTGCCCAACGGTCACATTTTTGACTGTTGGCGGTCGACCGGACCGGTCGACCGGCAGTCTGTCAGACTGCCAGCTCAGCCTAACGGCTAGTTTTGTATAGGGGCTATATAAACCCCATCTCTTTGGGGATTTTGGCCAAGTTTTTGAAGAGAAAAATTTTCAGTTTTCTGAAGTGTTTAAAAGAGTTTTCAAAAGAGTTTTAAGTGCAAAAACTTCTTATCTTTATTGTTTTAGGTTTTTTTTGGAAAATCAAAGAAAAATAGGTTTTTGGGATTTTTGCTTAGATCTTCAATTCTATCATATTGCAAGTATTTTTCCAAAGATTTTTCTTTGTTGCTTGTTTCCAAAAACACTTGTTTCCACACTTGAGCTATCTTCTATCCTAAACTATTAGGATCTTGTTTTTGTGGAAAAAGATAAGAGAAAAAGAAAGAGAAGTGTTTGAGGTTGTTTGTTGTAAACCTCATTGTTGTAAACACCCTTATACTTGTGAATCCCTCTTCGATAGAGGTGATCGGGTGATTGTGTTGTGGATCCCTCTTAGGTAGAGGTGATTGAGTTTGGTTGTGAGCCTCTTCGGTAGAGGTGTGTGGATTGGTTGTTGTATTGGCTACGGGCCTAACCCCTCGGTTGTGAGGAGGTTGTTGTTTGAGAGAGGAGTTTGGTACTCCTAGAGTTGTAAGAAATCCTCTTCGGTAGAGGTTCCCTCGGTGGGAGTTGAGATAGTGGAAATCCTACACGGTGGTGTAGGCGGGGATGTAGAGCAAGGTGCTCGAACCTCGAAACAAATCTCGGTGTTTGCGATTGCTCCCATTGTCTCTCTTACTCTCTCTCTTATATTTGTGCAAAGCATCATATTCATATCATATCATATTTGCTTGTGGTGTGCATATTTCATATTGCCTTGCATTTATTTATATTGCTATTCATTCTTATATGCTTGGCTTGATTGTGTGCATTTCATATTGCTTGGATTGCTTGTGTGTGTGTGCCTAACTTATACTCATCCAACAAGAGCTTCACATAGCACCTCAACCCATTTCAAGGGGAATCAAGGGGAGTTAGTCCAGAGCCTCGCAAGGGGAATTCGGCTACACTTGTTGTATTGTATTAGTTTGTGCAAAATTTGCATTAGCTTCTGCATTTAGCGCACTTAGTTTGCATTAAGTTTCTTAGATTAGCACTTACACCTATTCACTCCCCCTCTAGGTGTTTTTCATGACTAACAACTCACTGATGTTGGATGCGAGAAAGACCTTTTTAGGAACATTTGTTTTCCTTTTCTTGGTGCACATGTCTTTTAGAAACTTAACATATGTTGGGATTTACTGATTGGCATCAAGAAGGGGCACATTTATCTGGACTTGATTAAAAATCTGTCTAATCTTATCCATTTGAGCATTTGTCTTGTTATTTGCTAGCCTATTAGGGAATGGCAAAGTAGGCTTTACTCAGCCGATTTATCCTTTCATTAGACTTGAGAGTGGATGGTTGTGAACTTGATGATGAAAATGGATCATTTGAAACTTGTGTTGTAGTCACAGGATGATCAGACACTGGATTGTTGGAAACTAGGGGACTACCTTGTTATCAACTTATTTCCTGATCTTAGAATATGAATAGTGTTGCATTTTTATGAAGTTGTTTCCTAAGCTTCATTAACAGGGAAGGGGTAGGCAATGTTCCTTTTTATCTTTAATTAAGTGAGTTAGCCAATTGACCTATTTGAACCTCTAACCTATTAATAGCTTGAGTATGACTATTCATCATTGAGGCTTAATTTTTGGACAAGTTTTCTATCATTCTTTCCAAATCTGTCACTTTTTTGTCTGGATGATTTTGTTGCTGATGTTGGCAAGTGGGCTTGAAATTGTGTTGGTAAGTCGGCTGAAAATTGGTTTGATTTTGATGGAAATTGGATTGATAGTTTGAGCAACATATTGATGTGGAAGCTGTTGTCTTGGATGCTCAGGACCAGACTGACTCTAAGAAAAATTAGGATGATTCCTCTATCCCGGATTGTATGGTTGGAGTAAGGATTATAATTGGGTCTGGTGTAGGCGGCATTTATACTGTCAGGAAATATCTATTGAGCCTAGTATACTGGATACTCCTCGAATAGGTGGGTCAAGGCATGGCAATAGGTGCAACCCGGACTTGCCATTTGGGATGGGTTAACTTGGTTTACTGAGTTTGGCTCCCTAACCTCAAGTAGTTCTAATTTCCTTGTCAATTGTGTGATTTTAGCCTCAGCAGCTATAGAAAACTTAATGGAGTGCATACCGGTTCTGGATGTTGTAGGGTTAGTGTTTTCAGGGTAAGACTTGTAAATCACCTAGAGGGGGGTGAATAGGTGATGGCTAATCTAATGGTCACTTAATGCCAAATGATGCAAATGATGCGGAAGCTAAAAACAATTATGACCTAATTAAATCTTTTACACTAAACACCACGTATAACCAAGAGTGTTGCCGAATTCCCCGTGAAGGCCTATGGACAAACTCCTCTAGATTCCCCTTGAATGGGTTGAGGTGCCGCGTTGGCTCTCTTGGTTGAATACAAGTGTTAGCAACAATCCCACGCAAGTATATATATCAATTATGAGCATAAGGAATATATCATGCATATAAAGATGAACACAATAAATAACATGCAAGATATAACTAGAGACAAAGAGAGAGAGAGAGAGAATAGCAATCGCAAACACAAGGGTATGTTTCGAGGTTCGAGCACACTTGCTCTACATCCCCACCTTCGACACACGAAGGATTTCCACTATGCAAGATCCCAATGGATCTCTCCTCGGTGCCGCAACACCTACAAGCCCTAAGACTCCCTAGTCCCGTACACACCGCAAGCCCACCGGCTCGCCGAGGCCGCACCTCAAACAACCGAGTCCGCACCTGAACTCAAAACAACGACGAGCACACTTGCCCGTCTCCTCAAAGAACAAAGAAAAGATCGTTGGTGATCACAACACTTTGATCACCTAAAGCACTCTCACTACAACACACCTATAGGATGAATAATCAATGGATGCTCAAGTGTGGTGTGAGAAAAACAAGGATGAGAAAGGTGGAGGAAAACTCAAAGAATCACTTTTACACTCTTGATAAAATCTTCCCTTTAGATAGGAAATATTTGCACTCAAATATGTGGAGGAAACCCTTTTAAAAGAATGGGAAAAACTGGCTCAAAGCTCTCCTAAAATCTTGTAGCAAAACAATGACAAGACCCCCAATTTATAGGCTGCCAGAAAACTAGCCGTTGGGATCTGTCAGAACTGCCGGTCGACCGGCCGGTCGACTGCCAACGGTCGAAAATCTGACCGTTGGAGCTACCGGTCGACCGGTGCGGTCGACCGAACTTTCCAGAAAGCACTGCTCTCTGGAGCGGTCGACCGGCACGGTCGACCGTCCACCAGTACACAAAGGCATGCACGTTTGTGCACGTCGGTCGACCGGTCCGGTCGGCCGACTCCTGTATTAGTCGACTATTAAAGGTCACTAGTCGACTTATACGAAGCCTGAAACAGTTTTTCTGGGATAAAAAAGTTTGTCTTTTTGGCTTAAATAAAATCCATAAAATACTAAAAAATCTACAAAAATAGTTTTACCAATATACTTTGATATACAAACATGCTTGCACAAAATCAAGGCATGTTATAAAAGATTGGACTATTTTTGTAACTTGAAAATATTTGGCCCATGATAAAAACTGTTTTTCCAAAACAATATTTTTCTAAAACATGTTTTTCCAAATCTTCATCAAATACAAAAACAAAATATACTTTTAAAACATAGTGTGTATGGATATGATCCACTACACAATCAAGATGAAATATCTATGTTTTTGTCATTAAGCTCTAAACATGGTTTTGGTTTAAACATATGTAAATGAAACACCAAAAATCACTTGAAATACTATTTTGGTTTTTGGTTAAAATCTTTTATGAAAACAAACTAAATCAAGAGTGTGTGTGCATGGTATACTTGAGCAATCCACCAACTATCTATCCTTTACATTTTTAACTAAAACAAAAACAAAATCTTATACCTAGACACAAGTCTTCATCTTCTTGAAGTCTTCACTTGAAGGCTTCTCATCTTCTTGACTTGGTCCAAGCTTGATCCAAAAGCTCCTTGGATCACACCGTGCTAGCTCCAAATCTTGATATTTTGTCCTTTGTTGAGCTATGCACCTACTAAGATCCTGATAATGAATCTGTCACTAATTAAATAAAAGATCATTAGTAAACATAACTTCATGAGTTGATCATCATCAAAACTAGGGTGATAGGCCTTTGGGCCAACAATCTCCCCCTTTTTGATGATGACAAAACTCATGAGGTTATATATGCATGGATTAAAGTAAAGCTTCAAGGAAGCTCCCCCTTAACTCATGCATAGACATAAATAATTGTTGGCCCAAAGGCCTTCCACTCTAGTTTTGATGATGATTAACTCATGTAGTTATGTGTACTAATAATCTTGCAATGTTTAAGTTTCAGATATTTAACAAGATATTAGTTGGTGAAAGCTTCCACACATCTTTCACAAGGTGATTCAAGAGCCTAAGCATCAAAGATGACATCTAGATATGATTGGAGTCAAGCTTGGTGAATCACAGTTTGGACCGAGTCAACTTGGAGACAGCGCTCTACAAGAAGACTTAGGTATCCCTAATTTAGTTTGTGTTTAGAGCCTAATTGTAAAGATTAGATTAGTATGATATGCTCAAGTTCACAACACACACGTTTCATGTTTTGAATATTGGTTTTGGTTTTTCGGTTTTAGGTTTAACCGATCTTGGTTTTCATGAATAGATAGATCAAAACAAGTTTACATGGTTTAGTGTATATATGATTTGTTCAATATACATGCATGCTTCTATTGCTTAAACAAACTTAGTTTGATAGTCTACTTCATGAGTTTTATGTTTTGGTATTTATGACAAAACATATCTTTGGACTTAATGACAAAAACTATGATATATATTTGTTTCATGTATATTGGATTTCTATCCATATGCATCATGCCTAAATGTTGTTTAATATCATGTTTTTGTACTTGGAAGTGTTTTGGACAAAACGTATTTTCTATTCAAAATTCAAGTTTTAGAAAATACAGTTTTTGGTTTTTGGTAAAAATGATTAGACACAAAAATAGTCCTTATTGATTGATATTTGAGCTAAATTTTTTACCACATGTTTATATATCAATGTAAAATGATAAAACTAATTTTGTGGATTTTTAGAGATTTAATGAGAATTTTTAGGATTAAAAATTTCAGGTTTTTGCTGACCAGAACAGAGTCTGCAAGGCTAGGTCGGTCGACCGGAACGGTCGACCGCACCATGTAGCCGGTCGACCGTCAGGGTCGACCGACGTGCACGGATACGTGCACGCTGGCTACACTTGTAGCCGGTCGACCGTCTGAGAGCAGTTGCTCTCTGTTTGTTTGGGTCGACCGGGTCGGTCGACCGGCAGCTGTCGACGGTCAAAAATTGACCGTTGGACGGTCGACCGTGCGGTCGACTGCCAGGGTATTTCTGACAGTTCTGCTGCCAACGGCTATTTTCTAGATTAGCCTATAAATACCCCATTTGCAAGAGTTTTTCTCTAAGAATTTTTGGGCTAAAATTTTCATTCTCTCAGGTGTTTTTGCTGCAATCAAAATAGGTTTTTGATTCAAATTGAACAATCTTTTTGGTGTTTTCATTAGGGTTTGAAAAATTAAAGAAAAGGGTTTTGGGAAAAGCTTTTGAATTGAACTTCTCTATCTTGGTTTCATTTATTTCCCAAAGATTTTCTTTGAGTTGCTGGTTTCAAATCCCTTGGTTTTCTCCACACTTGAGCTAAATCTACTATCTTTTCTATAGGATTTTGTGTGGGAAAAAGAGATTGTTTTGTGGTTGTTGTTTGAAACCACTAAGTTGTAAACCCTATCTTTAGCTTGGCTTTGTGCCTTTCCCTTATTGTGTTGAGGAAGTTTGGCTATTGGGTTGTATCCCACAAGGTTGTGAGGTGATCCTTGTATTGGTTTTGAGTTTGGAAATCCCTCAAGTAGTGAGGAGATTGTTGGCTTGGAGTTGTGCCTCAAGGAGGAGGTTGTGATTGTAAAGAGAGGAGTTGGGTACTCCTTGTGAGAGTTCTTGGTGAACTAGCTAGTGGATTAGAAATCCTTTGTGTGTCGAAGGCGGGGATGTAGAGCTGGGTGCTTGAACCTCGATATCATATCTCTGTGTTTGCGTTTGATCCATTGACTCTCTCTATCTCTCTCTTTACTTTGTGTATTGTGCAAATTGCTATATCTTATACTTGCTCGTGTGTGCATCATTGTTGTAATTGCAATTAGTTTTTAAATTCCACATTAAGTTCACTAGATTAGCATCGTCACCTATTCACCCCCCTCTAGGTGACTTTTCAATTTGTATCAGAGCTAGCGCTCCTGATATTTAGGTTTAACCACCTAGGAGTGAGATCTTGGTTTGCTAATCTTCATTTGCATTGTTATTTGCACACATATTAGTTTGCACTCATGGATAGCCCTCCTATGTTTAATTTTGCTAGACATGATATTTGGATAGCCAAGATGAGTAGTCATTTAAAAAGCCTAGGACATCTAGCTTATCAAGCCTCTACACAAGAATCCTTCCCAAATGGTAGCAAGCATAAAAAGGCCAATGCATTAGCACTTAGGGCACTTAGAGCATCTCTCAATGAAAATCTTCTACATGTTTTTGATCGATATGATTCGGCTTTTGCAGTTTGGAGCATGTTGTTACCTCCCGAGCTTCCAAAGATTATCAACAAGATAAGGAGATCTAGGAGAGACATATCCGAAGAACCTTGCTTTATGGTCCATGGGAATGACTCCCATGAGGTACAATCGGATTCTCAAATAGATGATAGCTCTAGTTACTATTGTCATGGATGTTTTGAAGTTCAAACTTTAAATATGGAACTTGTTCAAAAGCTTGAGAATTTGTTAGAAAAACATGATTTATTGAAAGATGATAATGTTGTTTTGAAAAATGAATTAAAGGATTTATGCTCTAATTTTGAATTGATGTTGCAAGAGAAGGAAGAGATTGCAAGTGAATGTGACTCACTTAAATCTCAACTCGAACTTGCTTTAAAGGAAAATGAATTTTTGAAAAACAAAAATGATTGTGATGATGTTATAAAGCACAATGAGATCTTATCTTCAAAATTGAATTTTACTTTTAAAGAAAATCTCACTTTGAAAATTGATATTGATGCAATTACAAAAGAATTGGATTTGGTTTTGATTAAAAATAAATCCTTGCAAAAAGAGATTGATGTTTGCCATGCTAGTGTAGCTTCTATTTCTTGCACACCTATAGCATGCTCCACTTTGTCTTCTAGCATAGAAAATGATATAAATGTTTTGAAGAAAAGTGTTGATAGTTTGGGCTCCACTTTGAGCCATTGTGCCATCAACCACACTCGTTTGGAATCCTTGATTCGCAAGAAACAAGTTCCATCCTTGCATGCACACCCTACACGGCATACACATGCTCATCACGGACACAATCATAACATGTATGCTCATGTGTACACTTGTACACATTGTGATCGAAAAGGCCACCTTACTAGATTTTGCTATGATAGATTACATATTGAAAATTTAGCAACTAATCTTGTTTGGGTTAGGAGAGATACTAACCCCCGTGGACTCACAAGAAAATGGGTACAAAAAACCACCGCTTTAACTTTTGATGTAGGTGGGAGCTCCCGCATCACTTGAGGGCATTGGTGCCTTGAGGTGGATGCATTCTAAGCTTAAAAGAGAACCATTTGGATGCTTCACTCTCAAGGAGAATTGGTGGGAGGACCACCGGGTTTTGGAGACTTGGAAAGTTGCCCCTTCGGTTTTGGTAACAATCCCTTACTCCATTTAGTGTTTACATGCTTTTTTACTTTCATTCTTTTTTTGCATGTTGTGTTGTGTTATGCTTGTGCCATGTTCATTAGATTAAGGTTGTACATGTTTAGCTACTTGAGCACCCATGCTTCATATGGATCTATACTTAGTGTCTCACCTTGTTTAAACTAACATGTATGCTTTAGATCTAGTGCACATGCATATGCATAATGATCATTTGATGTTCATGATTGTATGACTTTCATTTTAATGATTCATGTTTTGAATAGTGTGTTTATTGCTATGCATGTATTGCAATTTGATTGTTTAGATGAATCCATAATTTGTGTTTTCACAATTGTTTTGATATTATGTATATCTTGATTCTTATAGCATGTGGATTTACATAATGATCATTTTCAGAATATTGTTAATTTATGACTCGTTTTATGCTTAATGATTTGGATATATGCTTAGATGTTAGTTTTCATTAAAACTAGGATTTATACTTGTACATAGAATGGGCCACAAATAAACCTTTATATATGTTTGTGCTTGGATGCCTATTTGTACCCATTAGATGTTCTAGTATAGTATAGTTTTGATGATTCATGCATTCAAACATGTATTCCTATTTTGATGTGTTTTCTATGATTAGGTGTTTTCACTTCATGTATATGTCTATTTTGCCAAACCTTAAGATATACATGTATGCCCCTTGAGTCATTTGCTTTTCATGCAAATCTATATTTGGACTCAATTGTGTTTAGGGATATGTATGTATACTTTTATTTTGTCAAAATATACATATGCCTTGGAGTTTGATTTGTTATGATGATTTTCGTGTCATTGAGGAAATTTCCTTTAGTAATGAAGATTTAGTTTTTCATGTGTTCATATTTTAAAGGAATTTCAATCGAGCTTGATTGTCCATTTTCATGATGATATGTTTCACACAACACTTGTACACTCACCCTATTTAATGTTTTCTCGTGATTTAGTTTTCATGAGTACAATTTGTGCTATATGGATTTTGAGTGTTTTAATGTCATGTGATTTACATGAGTTTTCATGAAAAACATTTTTGTTATTCCTCACTTGAAAGATTACGTGCTAGTTTTCAAATTTTCATACAACTAGTTCGTATTCTTCAATTTGGTAGAGTTTTTCAAACAAACTATAATTTCAAATCTATTTTTGAAAACCCCTACCATTCATGGGCGGTTGGACGGGAGATCATGCTCATGTATGCTTTATAATGAAAATCATTTTAAACTTGATCATGAAATGGGTGGTAGTTGATATGAGTCATACACTTGATCTTATTGTTGTTTCAATTGGTATCATTGAATTCTTTCAATTGGTATCAATCTTGACATCCTTTTGTATACTCATATATGTTTTGTTTTATATATGTATGCTTACACTTCATATAGTATCAATTTCAATTGGTATCTATTTCTTACATACATATATAGATGATTTATTTGTGCTTATTATATCCCTTTATCTTGAAGCACAAATTTTAGTTATGTCAAGCTTGAGTTTTTCAATTGGTATTCATATACAAGCTTTATCATAATTTTAAGATTGCTAAGCTTGAATTTTTTTAATGAATATCATGTTTCAATTGATTTAATTTTCAATTGGTATCTTATTTCAAGCCTATGCATATTTTCTTTTGGTATTTCATAAAGGGGGAGAAAACTCGTATTTATATTTCAATTGGTATTTGGTTTACCATTGTTTTTGTTTCCCACTCCCTAACTTTATGATATTAAAGTAATTGGTATCATATGCTTATAATGAAAAATATCTCCTTTTGGTATCAAGATGATATTTGTTTCCTTAAATTTGGTATCAAATTTTTATTATCTATTGGTATCAAGTTTACATTACATGTTTTCATTTTGATATAAAATGTTATTTTGTTTCAATGCCTTGTTTTATTTCAAATAGGATTTGGCATTTCTCAAAGTTTGTTATTTTCAATTGATATCATATTGACTTTGGTTCTACCCCTTGGAATAATTTATTGCTTCTTTGTTTTGAAGATTTAGGGGGAGAAGTATTTGTTTTCATTATGTTTGTTTTTACCCCTTTGTTGATGATTAACAAAAAGGGGTAGAAGAATTTGTAGTTTATATGCATGGTTGATTTATGCATATGTTTTAGTTGGTTTTCATTAGTAATAATATGTTGGTTTCAATATTATTGTTTTATTGGTATCAAGAGCATGTTTCATTGTTTATGTTTTATTTTAATTGGTATCCAGAACATGTTTATATGTGTTTAAGAACATTCATTGCATATCTTATATGTTTTATTGTTATGCATGAGTTAAAGGGAGCTTCTTTGAAGCTTTACTTTAATCCATGCATATATAACTCCATGAGTTTTGTCATCATCAAAAAGGGGGAGATTGTTGGCCCAAAGGCCTTCCACTCTAGTTTTGATGATGATTAACTCATGTAGTTATGTGTACTAATAATCTTACAATGTTTAAGTTTCAGATATTTAACAAGATATTAGTTGGTGAAAGCTTCCACACATCTTTCACAAGGTGATTCAAGAGCCTAAGCATCAAAGATGACATCTAGCACTCATTGGAGTCAAGCTTGGTGAATCACGGTTTGGACCGAGTCAACTTGGAGACGGCGCTCTACAAGAAGACTTAGGTATCCCTAGTTTAGTTTGTGTTTAGAGCCTAATTGTAAAGATTAGATTAGTATGATATGCTCAAGTTCACAACACACACGTTTCATGTTTTGAATATTGATTTTGGTTTTTCGGTTTTAGGTTTAACCGATCTTGGTTTTCATGAATAGATAGATCAAAACAAGTTTACATGGTTTAGTGTATATATGATTTGTTCTATATACATGCATGCTTCTATTGCTTAAACAAACTTAGTTTGATAGTCTACTTCATGAGTTTTATGTTTTGGTATTTATGACAAAACATATCTTTGGACTTAATGACAAAAACTATGATATATATTTGTTTCATGTATATTGGATTTCTATCCATATGCATCATGCCTAAATGTTGTTTAATATCATGTTTTTGTACTTGGAAGTATTTTGGACAAAACGTATTTTCTATTCAAAATTCAAGTTTTAGAAAATACAGTTTTTGGTTTTTGGTAAAAATGATTAGACACAAAAATAGTCCTTATTGATTGATATTTGAGCTAAACTTTTTACCACATGTTTATATATCAATGTAAAATGATAAAACTTTTTTTGTGAATTTTAGAGATTTAATGAGAATTTTTAGGATTAAAAATTTCAGGTTTTTGCTGACCAGAACAGAGTCTGCAAGGCTAGGTCGGTCGACCGGAACGGTCGACCGCACCATGTAGCCGGTCGACCGTCAGGGTCGACCGACGTGCACGGATACGTGCACGCTGGCTACACTTGTAGCCGGTCGACCGTGCCGGTCGACCGTCTGAGAGCAGTTGCTTTCTGTTTGTTTGGGTCGACCGGGGCGGTCGACCGGCAGCTGTCGACGGTCAAAAATTGACCGTTGGACGGTCGACCGTGCGGTCGACCGCCAGGGTATTTCTGGCAGTTCTGCTGCCAACGGCTATTTTCTGGATTAGCCTATAAATACCCCATTTGCAAGAGTTTTTCTCTAAGAATTTTTGGGCTAAAATTTTCATTCTCTCAGGTGTTTTTGCTGCAATCAAAATAGGTTTTTGATTCAAATTGAACAATCTTTTTGGTGTTTTCATTAGGGTTTGAAAAATCAAAGAAAAGGGTTTTGAAAAAAGCTTTTGAATTGAACTTCTCTATCTTGGTTTCATTTATTTCCCAAAGATTTTCTTTGAGTTGCTGGTTTCAAATCCGTTGGTTTTCTCCACACTTGAGCTAAAATCTACTATCTTTTCTATAGGATTTTGTGTGGGAAAAGAGATTGTTTTGTGGTTGTTGTTTGAAACCACTAAGTTGTAAACCCTATCTTTAGCTTGGCTTTGTGCCTTTCCCTCATTGTGTTGAGGAAGTTTGGCTATTGGGTTGTATCCCTCAAGGTTGTGAGGTGATCCTTGTATTGGTTTTGAGTTTGGAAATCCCTCAAGTAGTGAGGAGATTGTTGGCTTGGAGTTGTGCCTCAAGGAGGAGGTTTTGATTGTAAAGAGAGGAGTTGGGTACTCCTTGTGAGAGTTCTTGGTGAACTAGCTAGTGGATTAGAAATCCTTCGTGTGTCGAAGGCGGGATGTAGAGCTGGGTGCTCGAACCTCGATATCATATCTCTGTGTTTGCGTTTGATCCATTGACTTTCTCTCTATCTCTCTCTTTACTTTGTGTATTGTGCAAATTGCTATATCTTATACTTACTCGTGTGTGCATCATTGTTGTAATTGCAATTAGTTTTTAAATTCCGCATTAAGTTCACTAGATTAGCATCGTCACCTATTCACCCCCCTCTAGGTGACTTTTCAATAATAATATATGACAATGAAGCTAATAAAC
The DNA here is from genome assembly GCA_038442645.1 of Agave tequilana. Classification (NCBI taxonomy): domain Eukaryota; kingdom Viridiplantae; phylum Streptophyta; class Magnoliopsida; order Asparagales; family Asparagaceae; genus Agave; species Agave tequilana. The sequence goes on from JAVJIF010016073.1 coordinate 74,967, forward strand.
ATGTATGCAAATGAATGGAGATAAAACAAAATAAATCTTTTCTCCTATTTGCAAAACAAAACATATATGCATAAATAACAAGGAGACAAATACTACTCCCCTTAAGCAATGAAAAATATGCATATATACTCAAATACTTCTCCCCCTTTTTGTCAATCATCAACAAAGGGTTCAAAGTAAAATCAAATCAAACAAATATTTCTCCCCCTTTTTGTCAAAAACAAAAAGATCAAGAAAGGGTTAAACAAATCAATCAATAAAGATTTATATGCGATATACATTCATGAAGAGGAAGACGCTAAGTTAGCTTCCCTACACATATGCATTACATGAAGAAGGGATGACAAGCCCTAACTCACATAACACATATTATGTAATGCATAAGAGGAGATGTGAAACTCCCCCTACACATGTATATCATATAAAGAAGAGTTGTCAAGCTCCTCAATTTATAATATACTCAACATGAATCCATATGTAAGAGAGATGTTAAGCTCTCCTTGTATATAGGAAATACGAATCAAACATTTTGAATTTTTTTTTTAAATTTTGAACTTACTTAATAAAACACATTTTGAAATATCAAATCAACATATTTTTTTTATTTTGATATCAAATTTGAAAACATATTGCATAAGCTTTAAGAATTACCAATTGAAAGTTGAATTAAGCTTAGCAACTAGATCACATATATGTATGAAAAGAGAATACCAATAGAAATTGATATAATTTAAATTTGAAAGTATTCATACATACAATCAAAATACGAGTATATAAAAATCATATTGATACCAATTGAAAATATCCAATGATACCAATTGACGAGTAAGCTTATCATATACTCTATCATATGAAGAGATTGCACTAGTTAATATGAAAATATTTTAAAACTAGTACGAAATCCTTCAAGCAAGGAATAAAGCAAAAAGAAATGTCAATAAATCTCAATATACCTTTAAATCATCACACATTTTTTTTATTAAAAACAAAATTTATATTTCAAGATATATGTATGTTTTGACAACACAATAAGTATACATACATATCTCTTAAACACAATTGAGTCCATATAAATAGATTTGCATTAAAGGCAAATGACTCAAGAGGTATACATGTATATCTTAAAGTTTGACAAAATACACATATACATGAAATGAAAAATACATGTTCATAATCAAATCCAAAAAGTGGGAATACAAGTTTAAAGATGTATGTATCATCAAAACCAAGCAATACAAGCACATTTCATGGGTTCAAATAAGCGTTCAAGCACAAATATAAATAGATTTATTTGTGGCCCACGACATGTACAAGTATAAATCCTAGTGTTGACAAAAACTAACATATAAACTAATATTCAAATCATGAAGCATCAAATTTTGAGAAAAATAGAATCATGTGTCAATCTCAAAAATTATTTGAAGAACAAATAACTAGTATAAATTTTTTTTGAAAAACTAGTTAAAAAATCCTTCGAATATATCAAATCTTATGTTTTTCATAAACATAACTAGATACATAAAAATTTAAGCACTCATGGTCTATAAGGCTCAAAATGTTTTTAATAAAAATGTGAGTGTTAAATGATCATGTAAATAGCATTTTTATGAAAATAGTCAATGAAGCTCATAAGTCACATTTTTAACAAAAACACGAAAAATCATTTTTAATCAAAACACTAATCTTCATGGTATATGTATGATTAATTCAATCCTAACAATACACATACATATCCTAAATCTAAAAGAGTCTATTAATGATGTTTGCATTAAGGCAAGAGACTCACGGGTATACATGTATATTTATTAGATTTGAATTAAAAATACATATACATGAAGTAAAGCAAAAAGTAGGTAAAACATGTATAAAAGAGAATCATCAAAACTAGTCTATACATATGCATATAGTGGGTACAAATGAGCATGAAGTTCAATCATATATGAATCAATTGTAATTCACTAATTGTATATGTATACATGCATGTTTTGATAAAATCTTCATTTAAACATGTAAATACCACATGAAGCACACAAAAATATGAACATGCTATATGATATATGAAATTAAAAGCATGTGCATTAAAGTAGGAGTTTAGAAATTGTTACCAACTCCAAAGCTCCAAATATGGTGGTTGTCCCACCAAAACCTCCTTGATAGCGGTGCTCCAAATGTGTGTCCATCAAGTCCATTTGCATCCACTACCAAGGCGCCAATTCTCTCACGTTTTGTGAGAGCCCTCACTTACATCAAAAGCAAATGGTGGGGTTTTGGTACCCATATTTTCTTGTAGGGTCCACGGGGGTTAGCTTTGTTGTAAGGAACCCAAAATCTTTTATTCTTAGCAAAATTAAAATGATCTAATCTATCATAACAATATTTTGCTAAATGGCCTTTGCGGCCATAATGTGTACATACGTACACCTTAGTATGCTTATGTGTAGGAGTGTGATCATGTTGTGCAACATAAAGCATATGCATGATGGGTATGATGTGCATGAACATGTGGAGTTTGTTTCTTTGAAAACATTGACTCCAACCTAAAATGATTAAAAGAACAAGAGTTCAAAGTTGAACTCAAACCATCCATTTTATTTTTCAAATTCTTAATCTCATTAGTTGTGGCATGTAAAGCATGATGAGATATATGATCATTTTTCTTTTCTTTTGTGAAACAAAATCTTTTTCTTTTTCACAAATTTTTCTTTTCAAAGAATTATTTTCTTGAAAAATAACTTCCTTTTGTTTTTTCACCAAATCAACTTTATTTTTCAAAGTATTGTTTCCTTCACACAAATCATTCAATTTTGAAAATAAGGAAACATTCTCATTTTTCAAATCTTCCTTTTCTTTTTCTAAACAAGCAATTTAGTTTTGAAAGAATCGTTCTCTTTTAGCATGCAATCAAAATTCTTTTTCAAATTGTTATTTTCTATTTCTAAGCATGCAATGTTACTTCTAAATGAGTCATATTCTTTATGCATGCAAGCAATGTTCTTTTTCAAATTTTTATTTTCTTTCTTAAACATGTCATATTTTTAAAGAATAGTTTGACAAAATGAAGTGAGCTCATCATATGACATGTCCTCATCATCGGATTCGGTAGTTACCTCAAGGGGGTTATTCCCTTGGACCATATAGCACACGTTGGAGGTGTCGCTTCCAACGTCCGAATCGCTCCCCGCATAGTATTGTTCATTTCACCGAGGGAGATGAGGGTATTCCACACTATAAAAGCCGAATTAAAGTTAGAAACTCTAGATAAATGAACATCATCTAGGGTAGACTTTAAAGCATGAAGGGCTTTTGCATTAGCCTCAAAATTCTTACCATCTAAACAATATGCATTATTAGTAGTGGCAAGATAAACATGATAACCTAGGGCTTTGAGGTACAAGGACATCTTCACCTTCCATATATGGATGTTAACAATGTCAAACATGGGTGGTGACATGAAGTCCATGGTGTGTGTACAAAAATATTGTGATTAGCCTAAAAATAAGGGTCTTTTACTCTCGGTTGTTAGACCAAATCAGAGTACCAAGCTCTGATACCAATTGTAAATCACCTAGAGGGGGGTGAATAGGTGATGGCTAATCTAATGGTCACTTAATGCCAAATGATGCAAATGATGCGGAAGCTAAAAATAATTATGACCTAATTAAATCTTTACAATAAACACCACGTATAACCAAGAGTGTTGCCGAATTCCCCGTGAAGGCCTCTGGACAAACTCCTCTAGATTCCCTTTGAATGGGTTGAGGTGCCGCGTTGGCTCTCTTAGTTGAATACAAGTGTTAGCAACAATCCCATGCAAGTATATATATCAATTATGAGCACAAAGAATATATCATGCATATAAAGATGAACACAATAAATAACATGTAAGATATAACTAGAGACAAAGAGAGAGAGAGAGAATAGCAATCACAAACACAAGGGTATGTTTTGAGGTTCGAGCACACTTGCTCTACATCCCCGCCTTCGACACACGAAGGATTTCCACTATGCAAGATCCCAATGGATCTCTCCTCGGTGCCGCAACACCTACAAGCCCTCGGACTCCCTAGTCCCGTACACACCGCAAGCCCACCGGCTCGCCGAGGCCGCACCTCAAACAACCGAGTCCGCACCCGAACTCAAAACAACGACGATCACACTTGCCCGTCTCCTCAAAGAACAAAGAAAAGATCTTTGGTGATCACAACACTTTGATCACCTAAAACACTCTCACTACAACACACCTATAGGATGAATAATCAATGGATGCTCAAGTGTGGTGTGAGAAAAACAAGGATGAGAAAGGTGGAGGAAAACTCAAAGAATCACTTTTACACTCTTGATAAAATCTTCCCTTTAGATAGGAAATATTTGCACTCAAATATGTGGAGGAAACCCTTTTAAAAGAATGGGAAAAACTGGCTCAAAGCTCTCCTAAAATCTTGTAGCAAAACAATGACAAGACCCTCAATTTATAGGCTGCCAGAAAACTAGCCGTTGGGATCTGTCAGAACTGCCGGTCGACCGGCCCGGTCGACCGCCAACGGTCGAAAATCCGACCGTTGGAGCTACCGGTCGACCGGTGCGGTCGACCGAACTTTCCAGAGAGCACTGCTCTCTGGAGCGGTCGACCGGCACGGTCGACCGTCCACCAGTACACAAAGGCGTGCACGTTTGTGCACGTCGGTCGACCGGTCCGGTCGGCCGACTCCTGTATTAGTCGACTATTAAAGGTCACTAGTCGACTTATATGAAGCCTGAAACAGTTTTTCTGGGATAAAAAAGTTTGTCTTTTTGGCTTAAATAAAATCCCATAAAATACAAAAAAATCTACAAAAATAGTTTTACCAATATACTTTGATATACAAACATGCTTGCACAAAATCAAGGCATGTTATAAAAGATTGGACTATTTTTGTAACTTGAAAATATTTGGCCCATGATAAAAACTGTTTTTTCAAAACAATATTTTTCCAAAACATGTTTTTTCAAATCTTCATCAAATACAAAAACAAGATATACTTTTAAGACATAGTGTGTATGGATATGATCCACTACACAATCAAGATGAAATATCTATGTTTTTGTCATTAAGCTCTAAACATTGTTTTGGTTTAAACATATGTAAATGAAACACCAAAAATCACTTGAAATACTATTTTGGTTTTGGTTAAAATCTTTTATGAAAACAAACTAAATCAAGAGTGTGTGTGCATGGTATACTTGAGCAATCCACCAACTATCTATCCTTTACATTTTTAACTAAAACAAAAACAAAATCTTATACCTAGACACAAGTCTTCATCTTCTTGAAGTCTTCACTTGAAGGCTTCTCATCTTCTTGACTTGGTCCAAGCTTGATCCAAAAGCTCCTTGGATCACACCGTGCTAGCTCCAAATCTTGATATTTTGTCCTTTGTTGAGCTATGCACCTACTAAGATCATGATAATGAATCTGTCACTAATTAAACACAAGATCATTAGTAAACATAACTTCATGAGTTGATCATCATCAAAACTAGGGTGATAGGCCTTTGGGCCAACAAGACTCCCACTGAATGGTTTTCTCTCAGCTAAGGCTTCATATAAGTCCCAACCCTGGTCCTCATCTTTCTTTAAAAGCTCTCCTTGATATATAGTCTCAAGGAGCATCTTGTCTGGTAATCTAACATGTCATAGAGAATTTGGCACTGTCATCACTTTTGTATTCGTGTAAGGAAATTGGGCTAACAAATTCCTGACAAGGGCAGTCTTATGGATAGGGTAGAATTTCTTAAGAAAAATCTTAACAAAGTCATTTCATGATGAAATAAAACTAACAGATAAGTTGTATAGCCACTTCTTATCTACGTCCTTAAGTGCAAAGGGTATAAACCTCAGTCTAACAACATCTTCCCCCAGTTGGAGAATTCTCATCATCAAGCATACTTCTTCAAACTCCAAAAGAAGAAGGTACACTGATTGGAGTTCATTTTTGCATCATTTTCTACCACCATATTGTGCTTTATCTGAATAAATATTGAATTTTTATTGCTTTTTCTCTCTTTTTTAGGTCCAATTTTTAATGGAGAAGGAGGCCCAACAATTAAGATTTTTGAGGAATTAAAGAGTAATTTAGAAGCCCACAAGAAGAAAGCCCAGGTCTAAACAGATCCAAAGCGTATTCTCAGTTTCTAAAAGATCCAACTGGGGATACGAGATACAACAGAAAGGCACAAAATTCTGCTAGCCAGCGGCCAAGATACGGCCGCAGAAACGCGGCACATGCCGCGAAACCGCGATAATCCTCTGGTCGTTACTTCAGCGTTTGATCCGGAGGCTGAGATGGGATGGCCTCTTTTTATGAAGACTATAAATAGACCCCTAGGGCTTCTGTCATCAGGGCAGAGAAAAGAGCATTGTTTATAGGAAAGTTGCTAGGATTTCTCTAGGTTTTCTTTTAGTCTCTTACGTAATTTTCTTTTTCTCCTTCTAGAATCCAGAAAAGAGAGAATGAGAGTGAGCAATCTTTGTAATTGGAGAAGGTGACAACGCAATACAAGGATCAAGCTTTCAATCTTCCAATCTTTTCTTGTTCTGGTGCATTATTTTATTTAAGCTTTTACTTTCTTCTATTTAATTTCCACAATGAACTGTTGCTTGTTCTTTATTCCCATTTCTAGCTAGTTCATTAACATGACTAACTAACTTTTAATTTTACTAACTACTAACTCTTGGGTGATTGCTAACTTATATGAATCATTGGATGCTTTATTCTTTTTATTCTTACAAATTACAAGTCTAACTTACCCCCAATGAAGATGAGTTACTTTTTATTCTTTGCAAATGTTATGTTCCCCCTCCATATGATTCATGTGAGCCTCACTTAGAGTCTTGTCTTTAGAACAAGTGCCTTGATGGAACATGAAGATGGAGCACTTCACTATGCTAATGATTATATTACAAGTTTCTTATTTCATGCTCGCTTGATTATAACTTTGACGGACTAATGAATCTTGCATGTCTTCTTAGCATCCTTAAGAGTGACTATGCTTGTTTCATTGTTGTAAATCTATTTAGGGAGCCAATGATTCAAGGAGGCAACTAGCCTAGCCTAGATAAGAAACATCCTCGACATGGGACAAGACAAGGACTTGACAAATCAAGACATACCATTGCCGATGAATCAATATGAGGCATGCATCACCCAACGAGAGTAGTAAGTTAGTAAATTAGAATGTTAGTTAGTCATGACTTTTCTTTCTATCATACTTAAAAAAAACCCCTCTTCTGAAAACTTTCTCTTTTCAAATATCTCCGTTTTTCTTCCATCTTTATTTTCGTTTCTTCCTTTCCTCTACAAAACCAACAAAGATTTTTCACTTACTTTCTACATCATTTTGTTTTTCATTTCTTAAATAAAGAAGAACTTTCATTTTTCTTCACGAAAATTTCAATATAAAAACCTTGAATGCTTCTATTGCTAACCCTCCCTGTGGATACGACCCGTCCTAGCTTATGAACGGTGATTCGGAAGGAGTAAAGTAAACCTACATATACATTCGGAGTTTTTGATCATCGGTACACGGACATCAACGGTTTACTCTAAACCCTTTCTCAATACAATTAATCCTTCCGAACATACACATCCTCAGATTCTAGGCCATAGAACTTTGGGAGGGTGTTTATGAATTGGGTCTTCAGCACAAAGTTGTTTCCATTAGTTTCAGGTAACGGAAAGCAAGAGGGAAGTGAAGTACGAATTGAGTAAAACTTGTCCTGGAGTGAAACGTAATTGGCCATGAATGGATCTATCTCAGGAGGTGGTGTAGGAGCAAGTGGAGTGTTCCTAACTAGTCTTGATGTAACTGGATCCCTGGGGTCACTCTTGCATGCACAACACAAACAAGGTTCACCCAATAAACGAACAGAAAAAAGAAACTAACAAACAATAAAAAAGAAAAACAATCACCAAGACTATCTAGTATACCTGGACCTAGACGACTCCTAATTGGGTGATTCTCTGGGGAAGGTTGTTGTTTGAATCAGACCACCAACTAATCAGCCAGGTAGGGGCAAGATACGGTGGGAGGTATCCGTGCGTAAGCAATGGGCCGTAATTACGCCATCCCACGATATCTTTGAGGCTTAACCTCTTAATCTCCAATCTTAGACACTGATTTGATAGGAGTATAATCAAAACAAGTCCCCATAGTTAATCTCCTATTGAGTTTGGATGTCCCTAGGGGCTAACGTCTATCAACTTTTAGATTAAGCTTGGGATTGTGAGTGCTTGGAATGTTATTTTTGGGTTAAAGAACGGTGATGAAATTTTCACTTTATCTTGTTTATTTAGGTGATGCCCTTCAAATCAATTTGTGCAATAGTACAGAATATGCAAACAAGATTCACTCAAAGTGATTAAATCAACCAAGAGATGAATCCTATTCTATATGCTATGCTCACATACCTTGCCCCAGCACTCTTCAACAGTAAAGTAAAAGAATTGTAAAGATACGTTCCCTAAGATGCAAATGTCTAAACAAAATTTTTAAGTTTCAACGATCTTTTTACTGTTGGTTATTAGCAGGAATATGGGCGTGGCATACAAGAAAGACAGTGATTGCATTGAGCAAATTTTTGCAAAGCAAGCGACCCTGCAAAAAAGAATGTCAGTAGTCAACTCCTTCTTGCAACAGAACCGTGGCAAATGCTGAGAAAACGTGGCAAGTTGGAGGAAACTTGGTCTCTGTTTTTCAGTGCAGAGGCCGAAGACCATTATATATCATCGCAGCCGCTAATTCTTTATTTCCAGCACCTGTAACCTGAAACAGAAAAGGACTTGTTTAGATTAAGATAATAAAAACTGTTACCGTCCTCGACAATGACACCAAAAATTTTGTTCGAAGGTGAAAAGAGAAGAAGTTCAGAGTAAATCGTGCAGGTCCATATATCAATATTCAAGCTCTGAGTACATATGTAATGTTAATATGCCCTTTTGAACTACTGTTTGTAGAAAAAGCTATAAAGGGTCGTATCTACAAAGAAGGTATGCGATGGAAGCTTTTTCTCATTTTAAAGTTTTTTTTCTTCAAAATTTTTCCTTTTTGTTTCAGTTAAAAAGAAAAGAAAGAAAGAGTGTGAAATAAGTGATGTGGTTTGGTTGATATTGCGAAAGTGTGTGAAAGCAAAAGAGAAAAGAAATATGGAGTTAAGAAGGGGATGAATGAAAACAAAGAAAAGAGAAGAGAAGACTTAAGAAACTAAAAGAAAGTTTTTACAAGAAGTTTTTAGAAGAAGGCTTTTAGGAAAGAAATGAAAGAAGAGTTTAACGAAAATTGAAGAAGTGTAAAGGAAAATTGCTTTTAAAAGTTTGAGTTGTAAAAATTGGAAGAAGTTGCATGGCTAACATTCTACTAATTAACCCCACTAACTATTAACTTATTGAAGATAGAGCTTCACAATGGATCCTTGGCCTTCATAAGTCTTGTGCAATGAGAACTAGTCATGTGGTGTTCTAATGAAAGTTCATCACCCACCACTATGCTTAACTCGTCAAAAACTTGAACATTCCCTGATCAAGATCCGTTTTAAGGCGAGATTAAGGTGAGAAACAAGTGCATTAATCGATATTAGCATAGATGATTAGGCATTCTCTAAATCAAAACAAGCAAGTTTGGCAATCAATAGATCATCAAGAACATAAAGTTAGCGCATAAAATATGAGAGTTAGATTGCTTGTTAGAGAGTAGAATTAGAACCCTTCATCATAAGCTATCCATAACTCTTGCTTGCACAAGGCTCATTGGTATGTTATAGATTCATGTGGGTTATCATTCAAGAGTTAGGGTTAGTGGGTTACTAGTTAGTTAGCCATGTAAGAAGAAGATTAGCTAGACATGAAATAAGAGCATGGAATGTAAAGCTTACAAGAAAAATTAGCCATGATTAGAAGCAAGAATTAAAAAGCACAAGTAGAAGATGTAAGAAAGAGCAATGAGGAAAGAAATAATCCTTGTATTGAAGTGTCACTTGAATTAATTACAATGGCACTCTCTCTTTCCCACTAAATTTCTGGAAAATAAAAACTCTATACTAAGTTGTAATGATGCAAGAGAAGAATCACAAGAATAGCTCAAGCAATGAAGGTGCTTTGCTCTCTGCTTGCTTTCTAACCCTCTCTAGTGAATTTATAGGGTATTTACAGGCTGCAGTGGTTTGGGGAGCACGAAACGAGGTGCCAGGTGTCATTGATCCACGATTGTTTCTAGAATTGTCGCGTTTTTGTGGCAATCCAGTGGCCGTTTGCACTGATCCAGCTCCAGCTGTCCGTCTTCTAGAAGGAGATCTTTAGAGAATATCCATCTCTCAACGCAATTGGGCTAGTATTATTATAAATTCATCCAATCATTTTTTGGACTAATTTTCCCCTATGTAAAATGATCCTTCTTACTCTCCAAGAAAACTCTTAAAAAATCTGAAAAATAGCTGGAAATTCTGAATTATGTTACACTCTTGCCCTTGAATTTTGATTTATTTGCAAATTACCTAAAAGAGAGCTATTAGCAATATATTTAACATAATATGCTAATGTGATGATTATGATGCAAAATTAACCACTAATCACTCGCATCTACAACAAGCAACGCGGGGTCCGCGTCCAACGCGAGACCCACATTTTTGTTGTAACTAGTCCCCATTACTGGGTTAATTGACTCCCCACATAATGGAGATTTAATCTGTCACGCCCCGCTTCCCAAAATATGCGAAAACGGAGTCGCGACGAAGGTCGGCGACGTATGTACGCGAGAAAAATACCCACGCATATACGCTAAGCCTAAAGTAACCTGAACAAGCTACAAAATCTACTACGATAGATTAATATCACTGCAATATGACATATAAATATCTAACATAATGATAACAGATGAATAAAGGAAAGAAAATGGCAACTGGATATGATAAAGATAGAATCAAGAATAACATGAATAAAAGAGGAAGATTACCTATAATCAAGAAAAGAGAGACTCAAGCTCCTTGCAATATGTATGGTATCATCGAACACCTGACAATAGAAACAAAGCGTCCACTATCTGGACGTGTAAATCCAGGGTCGTCCGAAAGCGACCTATAGTGAGAGTGTGTGTAAAGAGGACTGCTCGTGCATATAAACAATATGCACGAAATAATAACAAGATAAACTGCAGACAGAAGATAACTAAATAATGTAATAAACATATAACTGATGGATAACTAAATAACAACAAATATGTAGATAAAAGGCAACTATCACAACTGTAAACAAACAACTGATGCCAAGATGTGTAACCTAGCATATGTCACTAGTCTGGTATATAATCTGGTCATGTGTACAATCATATATCATAAGGCAGGGTATCACTTCAGAGCATAACACTATAACTGGAGAATATAAAGGGGTTACATTTTAAGTTACTCAATAATAATCAGTACCGTTTGATATTTTAATCGCCTCCCTACCAGCCCCTCACATCACTATAGTCTATACTAGAGTTCGCACTCTGACAGAACTTACTCGGGCCTAATATGTGAGTACCAAGACCCGAACAAAGGAGAGACCAAATACCACACGTTCCTAATATTATTACTGTTTGGTTGTTACGTTCTTATGTTATTCTTTTCCCTTTCCCATTGGCATCCCACAACACCGACAGTTCACGCTGGATCCTGCGCTTCCAGTAGAACTCATCCGAACTCTGATATACAGGTACCATTATTCGAATAGCGGAGAGAAAAAATAACATATGCTCCTGGTGTTATCATCATACAGATATGTGTGGATGTTAATATGCACTGAGAATGCTTATCACGTTAACACCAGGCAGCACAGGCAGGAGGGAGGAGGTAGCCTTACAGATTCAAGAGGTGCTCCCCACAGATTCAAGAGGTGGCCTCCACAACGTGTGTGGTGTGGCACTTTGCTCCATATGGCACTTTGTTCTGAGGGGAATGGATTCTAGAGGTGGCCCCCCAGATTCAAGAGATGGCCCCCACCACGTGCATGGTGTAGCACTTTGCTCCGTGTGACATTTTGTTCCATTCAAGATCCGCCGGACGCTAGCACGATTGTGGGATACATCCACGTCATCCCGACACCAGGCGGCATGCTCCGCCTGACGCCGGTATGACTATGCCTATTAACAGAGTAACAGTGCAGGGAACGTGAGTACAGGGGATACAAGGGTTCAGGGGTACAGGAGTACAGGAGTACCAGATATATGGAAGTAGTATAATAATCATGCCAAGATCCTTGTAAAAGTGATAATCATGAATATGCAGTGTAATACAGGTGTCAGGTGTAATATTATCTAGTTAGGTGTCACAGCATAAGGTACACCTCCACTAGTCCTGAATCAATATTGGTAAATAACTACACATGAAATGACGCTAATTAATACTTAGATCAATCCAAATCGCTGTCCAACTTTACTCACAACTAAAATCGATTCCAGAACAATAAACAACTAGTAAGAACTAACAAGAATACTAATATCCCAATGATAAAACATCAAGTCCAGAAATGTCTAACATCCAATCACATCTGATCTATTATCCGTGGTATCTCTAAACAGTCTTATATCAGTGAAGACATCATATATACTTGTCTACCATATCCAAAAGTGTTCCGGTCAGAAATAATCAGCAAATACATGAATGCCAAATCTAATAACTAATACACATAAATCTACTATTAATCTCAAACAGAACCTATATCAACCTCAAGATCCGAGCCGAATCAAGTCACAGTCTAAAGTGTATCAAAACTAGGCCTAAGCCAACAATGACAACTATCAACACATGAAATAACGCTAATACAAGCTCATATAAACTACGTAATTAAAGTGAACATTCATAGGTGTCTCATGAAGTAGTACAAGTAGCCAAACTGATAACATATAACAGAAAATCTCATGAAATGATAAGTGTAACATGTAAATGCATACCGACAACGGTAAATAAGGAAATGCACAAGAACGAACACTCACAATGAAATGACGCGGTTTTGGAATCGAATCTCCGTCTTGTCTTCACTGTACGAACCGGCAATGATCTACGGATCATCTTATGGATCGGTCTTTAAATCGCCTATGCATCGGGTCCACAATGAGCACGAGTCTGAATCGGGTCGGGGTCTCCTGCAACAGGTTCGGATCTCACCGAACGGGTCCGAAACACTGTAGCACGCAATCAACACATACATATAAACATAAATACATGCTATACACCTCCCGAGCACACCGATACATACATATACACCCATGCTCATACATATACATACGTATATACAAGTATACACATACATACACAGTTCCATGCACGCATGTGTACATAAATATAAATACATACACACATCTCATACACGTATATAAGCTTATATACATACATACAACTATTCATACTTATATATATACCTACATACATACACTCATGAATTAAAAACACACACATGCACATCCATGCATAATTACATGCATACACATGCATGCATATCACAACCACTCACGCACATACCAACACACATTTTAATTAAACTTTCCAATTATTACAAGATTACCCTCACACATATATATAACACTAACCTCGGGGCAACTTGCGGCATACCGACGGAGGCTCTGGCGGAGGCGTCGGGAGCCACGGAGGATGTCGTTGGATAGAGGGTCTCACCGTAAAGGGCGTGGATACATTCACGCTCGCCGATGGTGATCAACGGTGTCCACGAAATGGCAGAAAAGGGGTTCGGACATTAAGAGAGTGCAGCCAAAGGGGAAAGGCTTGGATGCCTTGGTGCCTTGCCTTGGTTGTTCCCTGTTGGAGAAGGCTCACGACAATATGAAGGGGGAGAAGTGGACTCATGGCTGGCATGCAAGGAGGAGGAGCAAGGAAGATGGTCAACGGCGGCGGAGCTCGGCGGATCTCGCGGAAAACTCAGGCGGCTCAACGGAGGTCGGGAGGTATCGTGCTCCACTCCAGTGGTACCACGGGAAGGAGAGTGAGGAGGAGGAAGATCCAGGCTTGGATGGCTGTGGATAGGCTGCCGCATGGGGTCTGGCTGCTGTGGTGGAGGGACTTCGGTCAAGATTGGGAGAATGTGTGCCAAGGCCAACGAAGGGGAGGAAAGAAGGGGTCACTACAGTACCAAGACGCGAGGGTTAAAACCCGCGTCTCTACTTTACCACAATGACCAAAACGCAGAGCCCAGAGCCCGTGTCTCACACAAAGCTTAACCTCAATGGTTAAACGCGAGGCTCGAAGCCTGTGTTTCAACTACAGGGGAACCCTGCGTCTCGGTTATAACTGCCCTCATTACTAGGTCAATTACTGACCACGTAATGAGGGAGTTAACCCCATTATGGAGTGTTTTTAGGGGACACGTTCACCCCTTGAAACCTCTATAAATAGCCAAGTTTGCTTTGGAAGAGGTGTGTCAGAAAAAGGTCGGATAATTCTTGGTAAAAAAAAACTTCGGCCGTAAGCCGTAGAAATAACAAGATTTCCAGCTGAAAAAAAAGAGAGAGTTCAACTCTTATAACAACTTGTTGTGCACAAGTTCGTCTTTGCCTATACTCTCTTTGAGATCCTTAACAGATAGAACCTGTGTTACTTCGTCTACTATCTAAAGGGAGGATTCCTAAAAGGTCCTAACATTCACCCGGTCAACGAAAAACAAGACTCACTTTCTATCGCCACATCAAGAACCCAGCACTAAACAAAGGGGAGATTAAAGTTTGAATATCTTTCCTCTCTTGTAAGAGGATTATTGATCCGCTATAACTTTCTTTACAATCAAATAAAGAATTTACTTCTCGATCTTCAATTTTACCACCAAACAAGAGAGATGGCGACTCAGCTGGGGACAACTTTCTCTACTGACGAGCAAGTTGTGGCGCAAGGTGACGTCACCTATATGGGAAAAACGGTCGAATCACTTGTCGTGGAGTTCGACCAGGTAAAATATGAAGAGTTCCTCTCTTCCGGCTCCAAGAGCCGTAAGGCGTGGGTCTACTGCAAAGTCTCCTCGGGGACTTGCTCTCGAGTCCGCTCTGAGATCCCCTCAGACGCGACTGGCAAGAAGGATGTCGTGGCTAACCGCATCATACGTAACGCCCGCATCAACGTCTCCCATGAGACCTGCGTGGTTCACATTGCTGATGTTCAGCCCGTTCATGCCCATCCCTTTCCTCAGTGCCAAGTTATCGGGAGTTCCCATCAACCCGTACGGCATAACCGGAATGCTAAGCGACGACAGAGACGGCGTGCACGTCAACTACAGGCGTGAGAAGCTGGAACAACTGTCTGCCCAACAGATGAAGGACGCGAGGTTCAAGCCCGCGTTTCTTCTGAATCACCTCAGACACGTGAAGTCTGCGTTTGAAACCCTAAACGTGAGGCTAACCAAAGTTGCGTTTCTGAAGCTCCACTTCCTAGACGCAGCGTTCAGCAGCGCGAGTTCTGTGCCCCTCATCCGAGACATGAGACCCGCACCTCTACAGCTATACGCGAGACCCAGAAGGCCTGCGTTCCTCAAGTGTCGCTAGTCAGACGCGACAATCAGCAACGCGAGGTCCGCATCTCTTCTAAGAAGAGGCGCGAGACCCATATTTCACAGCCAAAACGCGAGACCTGTGTTCAACTTATAGGACGTAAGCTCCGCGTCTCAGAACCATGCGTCTCAGCTTTGCGAAGCAAGGATAGCTCTCAGAAGCTAAAAAGCCCTCGACAACCCGATGCTGATCTCTTTGATCCCCCTCCAACAGATCTAAGAGAATATTTGATGAAAAAAGGAGTGTTAATCAGATCACTCCATCTTGTTGCTGTGAACGGTTCATCACGGCAATGCTCTCTGAATGCCACTGCGGCTTACATACAAGCAAACATTCGGTGCTCAAATGATTGATCCCCACCTCCCGATCAGCCAAAAGGAATCGCTCCCATAGGAGGAGTACCCTGAAATCACTGCAAACATGGCAAGCAGAAGGAGGGAAAAACAACCAGTGGTCAGCTCCGACGAATCCGACACCGAACCAGAAGGAGTGTATCGACATACTCGCACTCGGACTGGTACGGCCCGATCAACTACAGTGCCTTAGCTCGGGGCATTGAAGTAAATGAATCACATTCCGCCATGGTAGAATCGCAGGCTTCAAACTCTTCCATAGAAAAGGAAGCCCTCCGTACATGACGAATATTCCTGAGGAGACGGCCAGGCGCTTTGAGCAACAAGCCCAGGTCCAGAGGGAACAATTTGAGATGATTCGTGCTCAACAAGAATCCATCGATTCCCTCAAACAGATGCTGGCACAATTGCTTGGAGACAAGAGGAAGTAAACTGACAAAACCTCCTCTAAAAAGTCTAAAGGCAAATGAAAAGAAGGGAAAGCTCATCTTCTGTGCATATCGAGGAGAAAAAGCAATCTACTTCTGAGTCGTCTAAATCCTCATCTAAGGGGGAAGGCAACCCAGACCATAGAAGGATTCATTCTAAAAGAATGAGTCAATTAGAGCAACGTCTAGAAGCCCTTACTAATCGGGAAGGCCTCCAAGAAGCACTAGTGGTCCGGGGCATATCCGGCTGAGTGGGAGCTTGTTCCATACCCCCCAAGTTCAAAGCTCCGACCCTATAGGCATTTGATGGCAAAGGGTCACCGAACTAACATATCTACTACTTCAAGTCTCAGATGGGGAACGTGGTAGGTAATGATGCCATCTTGGCACGTTTGTTCATCAGCACTCTAAAAGGGCTTGCCTTTGAATGGTTCATGAAGCTACCAGAAAGTTCCATTAAAAATTGGAGTGATCTGGAGAAGCTCTTCCTAACACGCTTTTTTGAAGATGACTCAGATTTCACAATGCCTACTCTTTTAGCCACAAAGCAACGAAAGGGAGAGTCAGTCAAATCATTTGTAGAAAGATTTTAGAATATGGCACTCTGATGTCCTTGCGGTATGACCCAGGTTACCCTAGTAGAAACATGCCGCTACAATCTACAAACATCGCTCCTAGCCCAAATAGGAATTGCTGAAAGCCGCACCTGGAAGCAATTGGTCCAACAAGGTGAACAGGCTAAAGAAATTGTCTCCAAGATTAGGGCAGAAGAAAATAAGCCCAAACCTGAAACGTCGACAAGGCGCACGCCAGAAACATCTTTTCAACCAAAGAGGAAAGGTAACTTGGCGACAGAGACCAAATCCCCTGTCAAACCTCAGTCGGTCAAGGGAAGTGTCTCTTCAAGTCAGCCACGCGCCAATAATCAGTATTCCTTCAAAGATGAACATGTTGATTCGTTGTTCAAGTTACTCAACAAGAGCAACAGATTGAAGCTTCCTGAAGCTAGACATCCTCAAGAAGTCGGTAAAACCGATAATCCTAACTACTGCCTGTATCATAGGATACTGGGACACCCCCTAAAGAGCTGTTATGTCTTCAAAGACATCCTTCAGGCCCTAATTGATGCAGAGGTATTAAAACTCCGTCCAGAGCAGAAGAAAGTGACAGCTAATATGACATCATTCCTCCAATTTGGAAGATAACCTCCAGCACCTTCCGGAGTAGTTCCCATCTCGAAAGGGGAACTAAGAATGATCAATATGGACCCTCATCATCAACAAGAGAAGGGTCATGTACCTGTCTCCACACCTCAGGGCAAAGTTATATGGGTTCATCCCGACTTTGTGGATAGCCAGCAATGGACCACTGTTACCAGCAGAAGGTCCAAAGGCAAGGCGAAAGCTTCGTCCTATAATGTGGTGTGTGCTTCTTCCTGAGAAGCAAAACCGATGTTTCCTCACTAACTGATTCAGAAGAGGAAACAATAGTTCTTGCTGCAGAACCTAATAAACCACTCATGGCAGAAACTCGTTCAGGTCAGTCATATTTAAAAAAAGTATGACGAAGTGGTGGCAACCTATCCTAAACCCACTACAGAGTCAGCCAAGTCCTCCGCGAAATAATTGGTGAAAAAGCAGAAAGAGCTTCGGTTTTCTAAAGCTCTCCCAAAGGACAACGCGGAAGGATCTACAACACCTTACCGCTTCGACGTCCTGGCTAAACTGACCAATATCCCGGCCAGAATCACTTTTTACGAGCTCCTGAGGCTATCAAAGTCAACCAGAGAAGCTCTGAGGGGAAGCCTTAGTTAATGCTGAGGTCTTCATGACCCAGATACCGGCTGGACCACGGGAGGAAGATGTAGAGGATTGCCTCCATGCCTCCCAAAATATTCCTTGCATCACCTTCACGACAGATGATATGCAGGTTAAGGGGAAACATGATCGGCCCCTATACTTCACAGGGTATATTGGATCATCTGAAGTAAGCCACATTTAGGTAGATACAGGATCCGCATTGAGCATTATGCCTCGCCAGGTCATGCAATATTTAGGAACTCTTACCCACCGATTGAGCGCCATCCAGACTACCATTTATAGTTTCAATGCCAATGGTACGAGCCCAATGGGCAAGATCAAGCTCAAATGCCAAATTGGGGACTTAAAGTTCGAAGTGACGTGCTATGTGAAAGATGCCGATACTTCATACAATTTGCTGCTTGGACGACCATGGATTCATCGTAATTCCATCGTCCCCTCCACTCTCCACCAAGTTATGAAATATATTAACAGAAGTAGGAAGGTACAAACGTTAATTGCTGAAAGGCATCCGTTTAAGGGGGCAGAGAACTATTTCACAGACTCTCTCATGTACCAAGACTCTCTGAAAAATGAGGACCTACAACTAGAGGAAACAGACTCTGGTAATGAAGCTGACACCGATCCAGAGGTAGAAGAAAAGTGCATGTGGGATTTAGATCCACTTGTAACGAGCATTGATAAGCTCGATGTTAATAACACCGCCGATGATGTAGGCGGGTGGTATATTAATGAAGAGTTAAATTTGGCTTACTTTTTTGTGTTCGCATCTAATTCAGTGCCATCAGATATTAGTATCAAAGTGGATAATGACCCTTGGTCGGCAATGGATGTTCTGACATCATTGCATGTACTAATGAAGTCATCCTTTGAAACGTACCAAGATGTCGGTGATGCGCACAAATCAGTGTTCATGGTCCCAGCAAGACGCAAAGGCCCAAAACCAATCCTTTTCGGACAAATCAAGTCCGAACTAATGTCTCATGAAGAGTCAGAAAGGGAGAATGAATCTCCCCAGTTAACTCATTATGAGCCAAATATACTTAGAATGATGGAAAGCATAGGGTATCATCTGACAAATTGTCCTGGGTTGAACTTCGACAAAGGAAGAAGAACACTACTTCGGTCTTTTGTTCCGAAAGGGAAAACTCTTGATTATTACCATCGAACTCACAGGGGTTTGGGTTATGTGTCAACCCCAATTCCGTTAGCCTCTGAGTCTAAAAAGTTACTATAACTTAACTACTCATCTAGTACGTCATCGTGGGAGTTGGATGTTAGTGTTGATAACCTCTTCGGAGAACTTTCAGTATATATGGTTTCAGCAAGCCACCTGGAAGACAGAGATGAAGAGATGATCCAGTCTGATACAGATCCTTGGATCAAACAACTAAATACTCTCTGGGATACTCGCTTTAAACAGGACGAGCCACCCAAGGAGGATAAAGTTGCCCAGATTAATCTGGAAGATGAGGCTAATCCTAAGCCCATCTTTTAAGTGAAAGCTTATCATCCTTCGAGAAAGAAGATTTAATATCTCTTGTACGAGAGTATATAAATGTTTTGGCTTGAAATTATGAGGACATGTCTGGGCTTGATCCTCGAGTGGCTATGCATCGCCTTAACATTAATTCAGACGTGAAGCCAGTCAAACAACAGCAGCGATAGTTTCCGCCCAGAAATAATGAAAGCAATCCAGTCAGAAGTCCAAAAACTCATAGACTCTAGCTTCATTAGGGAGAAGCAACATCCTGATTGGGTAGCCAATATCGTCGCCGTTGCCAAAAAGAACGAAAAGAT